>RDPX01000119.1:481981-511047 GCA_003991215.1 Morbakka virulenta | reverse complement strand
AACACCAGCATTAAAAAGGTGAAAGGTGAAAGGAGAGAGAGAGAGAGAGAGAGAGAGAGAGAGAGAGAGAGAGAGAGAGAGAAGGGGGGGGAGAGTTATGTCCCAGAAGCTCTGTGCTGCACTGATGAGCCCACAAAGGGCGAAACGGTACTGTCTGCAGATTGAGTATTACGCTCCCTTACGAAAGTTTGGTTGAGCACTCTCTCTCTGAGATTCGGGGACCTGTTGCTTGCGTAATGCGGAGCTCACTGCGCTTGCGTAGTTTGAGCACTCTGACAGGATCCCACAGTTAACTATTCAGGCTGTGTTTGCTCTGGTAACATGGCCAGAGAGTTATGTCTCAGACGCTCTGTGCTCCACTGATGAGCCCACAAAGGGCGAAACGGTACTGTCTGCAGATTGAGTATATATATAAAGATAAAGCAGTAAGGAAATTGCTACACAGGATGCATAATTTAATTCATAATTTATTTTAGCAAAAATTCTTATTACAAAGTAAAAATTTCCAATAGTTCCAACAAAATTGCTGAGACTGATATTTTTCGTCCTCAAAATGAATACAAATTTTCACGAAATATCTACAAAAATACTTGATGTCCTTTAATAAGTGCAATATACTAAGCCTCATATTTAAATACAGTTTCATCCCTAATGGGGGATTAATACAGCAGAGAGAATTGAACTATCTGACAAAATATGTAAATTTACTTTCAACTATTGAAAAGGGCGGTTTAAACTTACAAGAACACGGTTCATAATATGAATGACTCCATTTGTTGCCATAATATCAAGGGATACCCCTCTCGATGAAAACTGTCGAATTTGAAAATGTTCCCGGTAAGGTCCATATTTTGCAATACGTTGTGTCTTTCCAGCTAACATAGTTCTCAGTACCAAGGTTTTTCGATTCTTTAGGGCCCGTGTAAATATTACACCTCGAGACATATGCTGGAAGATAAAATCCCTGAGCAAAAATCGTGAATTTCGAAAAAAGTCTCTTTGGTAGTACAGAAGTTGAGTAAAGGCATAATCGTTTGGAGCAAATATAGTATATTGATTATCTGTTTTAAGTTGTGGCAAAATTCCGGAACGATGCAATGTGCGTTTCAGATATGTCAACCGTCTATCGGTTGTTACTATATCATAAAGCGTTTGTCTTGGTGGCAAGAGAAACTTGTCGATAATATGAACGATCCCATTTTTAGCAATGTTGTCAGCAGATTCCACCATTGCACCTTGTACTATAAAATTCTACGGAATAGAATAAAAATAACTTAATACACCTTGCGATCTTTAAATAAAGTAAACATTAATCATTAAGAGCTAATGTACCTTATTAACTCAAAGAAACTTTTTATGGTTGGTATAATTTAACTTGAAACCCGTGTCACGCGAGTGGCAATTACTACAGTGACAGCTCAATAGTGACATCAACTGATTCTAAATTATTTGAGCGCCAGATCATTCGAGAGAGAAATGATTAGAATGACAAGAATCCGTTCACCTAACGATATGTTTACCTTATTGACATTTAATACCATTTACGTATAAACATCTCTCGTGGCAGTTTCCTTCTATGAAACACACAAATCTCACGTCTGACCGTGAGACAACAACGCAGTTTTGAGAAAAAGATCAGAAAGAGGAAAAACAGAGTAAACAAATTTTTGGTCACTCTGAATACCGTAATTTCATTTGTGGTATTGTTCACGATAAAATATTGTGAATGCATGAAAATAAACTTAGTGATGACTGAAAATTGGTCCTGTTTTCTCATGCTAATTTAAACAACTATTTGGCAACGCTAAAGTAAAATCTTTCATTCCAACAAGGTGTCACTCTAATAATTGTCATTGTAGTGATTGTCACTCTAATGATTGTCAGTAAATATGGTCACTCAAATGATTGTCAGTAATGATTGTCACTCTAATTGTCACTTCAGTGACTGTCACTCTAATGATTGTCACTTTAATGATTGTCACTCTAATGATTGTCACTAATTATTGTCACTCAAATGGTTGTCAACTAATCATTGTCACTCTCATGATTGTCACTAATTATTGTCACTCAAATGGTTGTCAACTAATCATTGTCACTCTCATGATTGTCACTTTAATAATTGTCACTCNTTTACCTTATTGACATTTAATACCATTTACGTATAAACATCTCTCGTGGCAGTTTCCTTCTATGAAACACACAAATCTCACGTCTGACCGTGAGACAACAACGCAGTTTTGAGAAAAAGATCAGAAAGAGGAAAAACAGAGTAAACAAATTTTTGGTCACTCTGAATACCGTAATTTCATTTGTGGTATTGTTCACGATAAAATATTGTGAATGCATGAAAATAAACTTAGTGATGACTGAAAATTGGTCCTGTTTTCTCATGCTAATTTAAACAACTATTTGGCAACGCTAAAGTAAAATCTTTCATTCCAACAAGGTGTCACTCTAATAATTGTCATTGTAGTGATTGTCACTCTAATGATTGTCAGTAAATATGGTCACTCAAATGATTGTCAGTAATGATTGTCACTCTAATTGTCACTTCAATGACTGTCACTCTAATGATTGTCACTTTAATGATTGTCACTCTAATGATTGTCACTAATTATTGTCACTCAAATGGTTGTCAACTAATCATTGTCACTCTCATGATTGTCACTTTAATAATTGTCACTCTAGTTATTGTCACTTCTGTTGCCTTTACCTCCTCAGTCTTAATTATGCCAGGATTCGTTACTCAAATGAAATTAAAAATTAAAAGGTAACACAAAGATAGCACACAAGAATCGTTAATCTTTATATGTAACAAGGTAAAATAAGCCTACAAAAAAGCAGTAAGGCTTCAAGGCTAACGAAACAAGATTTAATACCTGTATCTTAGAAAATAACAAAAAATGTTAAAAACATACGGATAGGATTAAAGGATATTTCCAATAAAATTATTCTTTGTAGAAAAAGGCAATTGCTAAAACGCAGGTGATTTACCAGATCGAATGAAAGACCAGTACCACCATTAATATGAAGAAACGCGTGTTCGTGGCCAATTAAACAATGATCACTTCATCCAGGCTAACTTTAATTTAATCGACATATAAAGGGTTTGAAAATATTTTCAAAATTTCCTTTTAGCAGTAGCTACAGAAGAAATCCAAACATTTTTAGACAGATCTAATCCCCCTTCACCCATTCAATATATTAAAAGTCAATACAAAATAATTAGATCAAAGGTCACAGTTTATCATGTTATAGTGCATCAAATCCAGGATCTTTTCAATAAGTAGCAAAAGGTTCATTTTCAGAATAATATTGTACAATGTTAAGACTATCGTTGTCACTAAAATCCAAACCTCACAATCCACAGTTCTACTAGTTTTCTCAATGACTATAATCATCTGCTCAAATGCACTATGTTTCAGCGTAAAACCCAAAGATCATCAACAAACAGTTGTAGAAGAATACCCTAACTTCGTCTAGATATACTACAGTCATACGGGTGTGATCCCGGCTTTAACTCTGCACATGATACCCATTCAGCCTGCAATAACAATTCACTTCCATTATTATTCCGTCGTTTTTCATTTAACGTTTACCGTGTCATTTATATTTTCCAGCTCTTTACTTCTTTACTCTGTTCAAGTTTTCTATTTTATACCAAACCATTCAGCTCCCTCCCTTTAAAGCCTTCACTACTGCCTTCGTTCTTCACACACAAGTTCAGTTGTACCTCTACACCTTCTTTAGCTTTCTCCCCCTCTAACCCCCACCCACACATTTGCTGTTCATCTAAACATTTTTAATTCTTCATTTATGTTATACTCGTTCCCTATTCATTGGCTACTTTAAATCTTAGAATGTAGTGTCCAATATCCAGATGGATCCGCGCTTCATTGTTTGTATCATCGTCGTGTATTTCGTTACGTTTCTGTTTCGTTTGTAAAGACAAATCCAACTGGTCGAAATGTAACGATACATCCCATTTTTTCAAATTTCAATCAAAACTATATGCATATACATTAACAGATATATAAACATATTCGCCAGGATAACCTATCTAGAGTAATCGGGAACTGAAAAAGGAAAACATGGTATAGGGATTAAGAAAAAACTGTTACACTGCCAGTCCAGTAAGCCTGGAGTTACATAGTTTTAATGTCGTCACTTCCGCCTTTTATCTGGTTTCTGTTTTAAAGATTTGGTGAGCACTGTTAGAAATGAGTACTGAATGCTTCTTTTCAGAAGTATAACGCTGCTTTAATAAATGTGATAAGCCTTAAAAACAAGAAACAAAACCTATAAAAACTATATTTTCAAACGATTGCTCCAAACTTTATGACTTAAAAGATATTAACAAATGAATATGAAATGTCATCAACAACAGTGCTCTACCACATTAAAATGTAGGAGCTATCATATAATCAGATGTACGAGTAAGAAAAACTCTAACTTTACAGTACTAATCTTTCACAATCTTCAGCTGTACACAAATAATTATTTGTATAAAGCTGAAGATTGTGAAAGACATGAAACTCTGAGTACTGTAAAGTTAGAGTTTTTCTTACTTGTACATCTGACTATATGACTTTAAAGAAACCATCCAAATTTACATCAGTAAAATATTAGATTTAAGCAGTTTTTACTTCGTTCATTTGCCCGATGATAAGAGATATATCCCTTTGAAACCTACCTTGATGGCAACGGTCAGGTGGCATTTAAAAATATCATAGCACTACCCGTTACATTGAAATGATAAACAAGTATGTATAATTCGTTTTAACAGCTTAAGCTCCCTGTATATTTAAAAAGACTGCCACCAAGGAAAAGAAATCCAAAATTCCAAAAGATATTTGCTCTGACATAGTACTCAAGCAGCCTTTCTGGTGGCATTGCTAGCCATTGAAGCTGAGATCTTGTCTAACGTCAAAATGCATACCATGTTCCACTCTTTCCACTCATACCATGTTCCACTCTTTCCACTCATACCATGTTCCACTCTTTCCACTCATACCATGTTCCACTCTTTCCACTCATACCATGTTCCACTCTTTCCACTCATACCATGTTCCACTCTTTCCACTCATACCATGTTCCACTCTTTCCACTCATACCATGTTCCACTCTCTCTTTCCTTTCATTGTCATCTTTTACTCCCTTCTAATGCTCACACTGGTTTATCATTAGTGTTAATCTTATTCTAATTACCTATTCTTTAATTTGAAGAAAAAGCTTATAACCCTGAAAATGTATTTTATAACAATTTATGCTTTTCCTTACATACAAACCCACTTTACAATTTGTCATTAAGTATAAATGTTTATGTGAATAAAACGATATATGTTAAGTCCTTATACTGTAAAAATAATGGCTCTCTCTCAACAAAATAAACCAATATGAAAACATCTTTTCAGCACAGACAGAAATTTTTCGATTTTCCAAACTAAAGACTGATTAACTATTTCCAATTAAAACAATCACATAATAATTTCTGAATACTAATGAATTCCAACCAAAATTTGGTTCTTCTAGCAAACTGTTTTACTACTAAATACCGAATAGTAAAAATAAGGCTACCTCATGTATCTTGTTTGTGACTATTCTGATTCCTAATTTGGGTGGACGAAGAACTCTTAACCTTGTATCAAATGACTGCACAGGTCCAAGTTTTGTGGAAATTATTTTTGACAACGTGATGTGGTAATTCATGACATATTTTAAGTAGGTGACATTTGTTCTCAGCTGTGCTTTATCGTTGTACCTCAGTTGCCTGTAAGCTCTATTTGAGGGCACAAAGAGAGTATAAGTGTTGTAGGTCCGCTGTAATATTTTGTCGATGCCACTTTTTTTAAGAAGGGTAGTGAAATGGGTTGCTTGGAGTTCTGCGGCAAGGATATCAACTGTTATTCCTGTAAATGATAAATTGTTGAAATAGATATCTTGATATGAAACAGAATAAGACTACATTGTATGTTCAAGAGGTCTACTAAAGAGCTATAGTACATAGTATTGACAAACATTTCATTTATTTATCTAATGTGTACAGTTTTAAGACTGGAGGAGAAAACCAGCTGTGCAAAGACTTATTTTCCCTTCCACCCTTTCAGATTGTGCATTTTACCTTCACACTAGTTTTCTGGCTCGGCACCTTGATCAACTGAACAGAGATATATGATCGATCAAGTCGGTTTACTGTTAAAGGTCTTGCGTTAAACGTAGTAGCATGTAGTAGCATCGATTAAACCAACTGAAGTATTGTATCCTGTTTAAATATTTTCAGATACTTACATAAATAAATATTTTTATACATATAAATACATATCTATATATCTATAAATAAATAAATATAAATACATATATATGCATATACAAACNTGACAAACATTTCATTTATTTATCTAATGTGTACAGTTTTAAGACTGGAGGAGAAAACCAGCTGTGCAAAGACTTATTTTCCCTTCCACCCTTTCAGATTGTGCATTTTACCTTCACACTAGTTTTCTGGCTCGGCACCTTGATCAACTGAACAGAGACATATGATCGATCAAGTCGGTTTACTGTTAAAGGTCTTGCGTTAAACGTAGTAGCATGTAGTAGCATCGATTAAACCAACTGAAGTATTGTATCCTGTTTAAATATTTTCAGATACTTACATAAATAAATGAATATTTTTATACATATAAATACATATCTATATATATATAAATACATACACATTTAAATACATATAAATATATATATATATATATATATATATATGTACGTGTGTGTGTGTATGTAAGGTTAAATAAAAATTCTTTGCTTTGTCAAAGTTTCGAAATATTTATACAAAGAGCCATAAATCATGAGATAACCATGACAATTCCTTGATTACAGAGGCATTGCGGCATTATATGGTGAGCATTGGCGACAGCTGCGTCAATAGGCAATTACTCTGTTTATTGTGCTGCTACAAAATATTATACTGCTGGCTAAGAGAAATCCAAATTCTTTTTTGTTACAGTAGCAAGATCATCACACCATAATAAAAAACAGCAGATAGTGTAGAAAGAAAATCTTTGTATCAATTACTATAAGAGATCCTTGATTTTCTATTTTGTTTTCACTTGTGATCTTACTTTTCAACGTAGAAGATACCAAATCAATATTTGAATGACTTCCAAGAAAATATCCAAAAATAAAGGTTATTGACAAAAAGATGGATTAAAAAAGAAATTTACTGGCAGTTATTCGACTGTCTATCATGGAAATCAAAATGAATAAATTATCAAGAAGTAGTAATTATTTTATTTACTTAAGTTACATACTTATAAAACATGGATGGAAATCTTGATTCAAACGGTATGCCACATGTTGAGAAAAAGACAGTTGGTATGCAGAATATTTTGCAATTAATAAGAGAACCCGGTATCGTCGGACGTTCAAGCCACTATTGCAGATTATTATCGAAGATTACTTAACTAGTACCCTCTGTACATCAAACAATGGCGATTGGACATTTACTGGAACACATATCATCACCATCATCATTATCAGTAGCATTAGCAGCACTGAACAGCAGGGTCACAATTGCACAGAATTAATTTCAAACTAAACTAAAATACTAAGGAAGAAAACATTTAAGAAATTGTAATTTTCTTTCAGTAATTAATCAAGTTAAGGGGATATTTGTGGTCAAGCAAAGCTGTTGACGAGTTTTAAAGTCTGCCTGCATGTTCAGTGTCTTGATTATCAAAAAAAACTAGATGTGGTCACCGATCAGATTCCAAGTCAGTTTTGACTTGTTAATATTTTTAGTTTTGAACGTTTGCTCGCAAATGTAACTAGAACCAAGCAGAACAAGTAATTCCATAGCTATCTTTCTAAGGGTTGATAGACTGGGCTTCATTTAGTGTCATATAAAACTCTTTGATGCTTTCTGATTGGGATTTGTCTTTCGGTGACGAGTCACACAGTACATCTGCAGAACGGCAAGTCAATTTGTTGTCAAGCGCTGTTATCACAGTCGTGTACTTGTCAGTTGACATCATTTGTGTAACGACACTTTTTAGTGTATGGAAGTTTTTCAACACTTTTTTATTTAGCTAGCATGAAAACAGTTTAAGCTTTCCGTGAAATGAAATATTGTTGACAAAATATTTGTGGGAAAAGAACTCTTTCCTTGAGCTTTGGGGTTCAGTTTCTTTATGTGTTCAAAAATATCAACTGCAGCATTTAAATCAGAAACCCATACTGGTTCTCTCAGATGAGCATATTTCTGTCCTTTCCCTTTACGTTATCTAAAAAAATACAAAGCAGTTTCTGTTCCTAGGTGCCAGAGGCGTCTCAACACGTTGTCTAAACTCAACCAGGGTACATTAGTTTGATACACAACACCACCATCAAGTCAAAGATGGGCACCCATCCTTAGTAACACTAGCAATTTTCCCCCACATTAACCGCAGTATACGGATTTCGTTTTCCACATGTTTAAATAAATTTTTGTTCCTAACAGTGTCTTTCATCGCTACCAGTGACAACAAACTCTCACCAATTTATAGTTTTCCGATACACCACGTAAAAAAAGTTGGCAGTCGGGCAGTATTATCAAGGTCAGTGTTCCCTTCTGTCATCAACAAAAACAAATGAAATTAGCTGACCCTTCTTTTTACTTATCCCAGTGGATCAATCGTTTCGATGCAGAGTGCGGCAGTTATTATTGGCAAACTCACTTCTTCAAACATTTATTTGCCTTCAGGATAGACGTGCACAACTATATCAAACAAGTACTGTTTAACAAAGTCACTATCAGAGAATGGTCTGATGCATTTAGTGATGTTGTATGCGGCCAAAAGGTTAGTGTCAACAACAGCTTCCGGCGTAATTTTTACTTCTTCGAACACGTTCTGATGTTTTGCATGTTTTCCTTTAGTTCTGTTGCTTTTGTTTCTCGATCAGCTGCCGATAACTTTCTGTCATAGTCTTAACTCGTTTATTGCCTAAATAGGGCTGGCATTATATCCTTTTCTCACGGGGACACTTCCACTGCACACTAAACGGGCTGCTTTCGCGCGGACCTCCGAAAACAGGTACTTAAACATCCATTCCTTCGTAACCAATCGACAGCCAGCATCAGCTGTGATCTTTTTATTTCAAAGAATTAATAATATCTAATCCTGATGTCCAGCGGTTTACTCTCCATTCAAAGTTTTTTAGGACTTCCATCGGGCTTCGTGCAATTTTCCATACAGTGACTCAAAGGAAGAAAATTCAGCTCTTTTTGGGACCTCTCTACAGACAAATAATACTGTAGGCAAGTATCGATCCCAAACAAACTTCACATACTGATCAATTTAAGTTTTGCAAATACCTTCCTGATGTTGACTAAACGTTATACTGTTTTCATCAAACTGATGTAGTTGGGGTCCCCTGTCACTAAATATCTTCTCTGCAAAACCAATTCTACTAAAAATCTCGAATGGTGCTTCAGGGATCCTTTTTGTGTCTATAGATGGGATGTAGATTCTATATACCTGGTTGAATAAATCATTAATCTTAGTATATAAAACATAACCCACCAATGTAGGCATAAATGAATTTCCACCTTCGAAAATGGGTGACCTTGGTCCAATAATGTCAACTGCAACTTTCAGGGATGGTACTTAATACTAAACATTCTGACAGTGGTACTTTGCCGGCTTTCTCTTTAGACAAATCTTTTGACAAACATTTCATGATGCACAGAATCAAGAAACATCTCTATTTATCCCTGGCCAATGCATATCTCTTAATACCCTGTCCACCGGTTTTCTTTGTCTCATGATGTCCTGCTGCTATAAACTAACTGCATACCACTACAGAATGGAAAGCTCTTAATATTTACTCTTTATTTACTGTTGTGTAATACGTAGCCGCAAAGGCATACTGTATAGAAAATAAAACACGAGGAAGATCTAGATATGTATTAATGGATAACTTGAAGCGGTGGCCGAAAAAGGACAGTAGAGAACTTTTCATCAACATGGGTGATCGGAGACTGTGGAGAGCCATGGTCGCTGACGCTGCTCTGCAGTATAGCACCCCATCATGATGACAAGCAAACTCAGATAACTCAACTTTACTTACTATGATCAGGTAAGAGAACATCTCCCAATGATAATATCCATCCTTCATGAACAGGTGTGTCAACTAAAACACCAGCATTGTTAACGAAGTGCTTGTTCTTCATAAATGGATCTTTAAAAAGATCAAGTTTATAATCTGGTCCTAATAATGAAGAGACATTGCTGCTTCCAGCTGTATTAAACAGTCTTCCTCTGCATAAGGGTTTCGGTATGATGTGATATGCTATCAACCTCTAAAAATATACCGTAAAAATATCGTGTCAATATACCATAGCTCAAAGCTTTAAATATTTATGGGCATTATCATATTGCCAACACTAATAGATAATAGCTTCAAATATTCCTCCATATCCTTTGCTGCGATACAAATCTTTACTCTAAAATGTAGTAAAATAAGTTTCTTTGAATGTTTTTGGTACCTCTACAAATTCAATCAAATTTTTACTATACCTTTCTTTAAAAAAATATTTATAAAAACTTTGACTTACCGGAAATGTATAGATTTTGTTCTTTCTGCCAACTGGCACAAAGCATGCTTTAATTGGCAATAAAATAAATATTTCTCTTAAACCTTGGTCTACAATACAGGTATAGTAAAGGTTACAATTGTAAAATTCAATCTTCATTTTGTCGGATACGTAGCACTATAAGTCATCGCTAGAGATAAAACATCTGATACATGAATTTAACTAAAATGAATCGAGGACAAGAAGTAACTAATTGTCTCTTCATCTCCTTTGCTGCTTCTAATTTTTTCTTTTCGTCAATTTCATGGTTTACTTGTATGGAGCTTTACACAAACTAAAACTGTATAGAGTTTCATGCCTTAGGAATTGCACTTACTTGTGTTTATTCCATTAAACCAAATTCTTGGTTGTTGCGGGCAATATGGAATTTAGAATTCAGGATTTAGATTCGCAAAATCAAAACATCGTTAACGGGAGATCACAATCATATGTTTTACCATGCTCTTTCAGCTTACAGCTTATCCAGCCGATAACCTATTTAATAATATATTAGACATTGCTGCTAATACGTCGTGTAACAAAAAGTACAGAAAAACTCTGTTGTGTACAATTTTCCACCAGTAAGGGCTAGTAGCTTAATCAATCTTAACGTTTAGAGCATTGTCTGTTAGCTAAATGCGCGAGAAAAGTTTAGACCGGTGTCACGGGATTTTCTTTGTCTGCCTACCTATTGAGATTATGAGTTATAGGCTCCTATTAAGCAAATGCCTCACCAGACGCGGGCGTGAATCATATGAAAGTGGAGCATACTGACAATCAAGCGGAGTTCATTTACTAGTAATATACTATTAGATGAAGCTTGAAAATGCTATACTTGTAAACCTTCAAGCTAACTATTTTCAGATAAGGTACAGAATACCAATAATTTATTTTCTTTGAATGAATAAAAAAATACATATCTTGGAAATTAGGATATTATGAAAAATACAAGTCCTTCTTTTTCTTACCCTCATAGATGCTTTGCTACTCAGCAATTGTTTTTTGAAATCCTTTTGCAAAAATTCAAACGCGCTATCAACTGGTGCTAGGAACGTTAAGGTTTTTGGAATAAACTGTTGAGTTTCTGTCAAGGCTTTGAATATGATAGTGTGATCTTTGCTCTTGTTCAGGAACTCTTTTAATGTGCTAAACGATGGTATAATTACATCATCAATTCTGTGTACTATACCATTGCTTGCTGGTGCATCGAACCCACTGACCTTTGATCCATGTATCCAGACATCGTTTTTCTGAAAAAAAGGGTAACAACGAATCAGAAAGATTATGGATAAAATAAATTGGGTTTTTTTGTAGTTACTGATTGATTGATAGTTATTGATGGATTTTTAAAAGAACTTTATTCTCCCATCAGATCATTTTATTTCATGTCAGCTCATTGTTTACAGTACGCATAAACATACAAACCTACAAAAAATATTTTAAAAATGACAAGTTAATTAGGAAGGAAGTGGGCGTGGGGGGGGAGGGCAAAAAAAGATTCCGTTTTTTAAGCTGCAAAACACAAATGAGCAAAAATATTTGATCATCATCATGTAACTGAACTGATGAAAAATGCAGGTTGAATGCAAGACTACAGGAGGTCAATGAAACATTTTCATGAATACTTTTTTTGTCGTTTTTCATTATACTTTCATCTTCATAATTGTTAACCATATCACAAGTAGATTATTCGAATTATCATTGATAACGGGTTTTGATAATGGCCGTAAACTGTTAAGCAAACAACACCACAAAATCTCAAATTTTTGGTTTTAACATCATTTTTCCTCAAAAACTGGGGCTCAGACGGTGCCCTTCGCAGGAACTTTCGTTTTGGCGATGCGGAATTTCTTGGCCGCATGCCCTTTCTGACGCCAACTATTGGCATTTTTTTGTTTAGTTCCAAAATACTGTTCACCAGCTTGGGGAATCGAACACAGAACCTCTTGGTTACGTGCAATTGCACTAATCATTAAGCCACGGCTCCTCTACCAAAAAATCTCAAAATCAAAGTATGACAAAACTATAGTTACATGTCATCATAAATCAGCACAATTCTATTACTTCAACTGTGACAAAAAAATCTTCTATCTGTCTGAGCTCCACGTTCTAGACTATTCACTGTAAATAGCATTTATTTTTTCAATTGCGCACAAAAGATCTTGTGTCTGATGACTATTTTTTAGGCTCTGATCCGAGTTACCAGTCCACGTAGGAAAAATCATACAATTACTGTACTGCCTATACAGATTTCAAGATAACTGTGTTACAGAAACACAACAATTTTTATCAAAAATGGAGTGAATGGATTCTTTGACTTTAATTCACAGTCCAATTTCATTTAAGATGAGGGGTCCTGGCTTAATGGTTAGTGCAACGGCACCGTAACCAAGAATGCCGGGTTTGATTCCCCGAAAGGGCGGCTTTGGAAATTCACTAGAGAAAAAGCCATTGGTTGGCGTCAGCAAGGGCGCCCGGCCAAGAAATTCCTCACTGCCAAATCCAAGTCCCTGTGAAGGGCACCGTCTAAGCCGCGGTTATTGGGAAAAAATGACGTTAAAAACAAAAAAATTATGGTTATATAATCAATAATAATCAATAATAATAATAATTAATAATTGCAGTTGCTACATGGGATCTTGCACATGATACAAAGTAACAGTTTGCTGCCTATTCTTACCTATTCTGTCTTTGGCGCTTAACAGAATTTTACGTATGGCCTCTTGACACTAGAATGTGTTGAGGTATTTGTATTGTTAAAAAACGTTTCTCAATAGCATTCCTAACTCCTGCACTGCTTGGCATAATATCAACAAATTCTTAAACCCGACCAAACTGGATTGGGGGCTGTTTTTTCACTCGAGCCTTTACTTCCTCGTCTGGCAATAAACCCCCAAGCCCTAAAAAATATCTGCTGTTATAATCATCTGACATGAACCAATCTATGATGGGTTTATTTTAGCTCTGTAAATCCAAATAATGCTTACTACGCCCAAAGATCTGTTAGATGATGCATTTTATAAGTATCCATCAGACTCCGTCTGGCAGTTCGATAAGAGGATTTGATCTTAATAAGTGTTGTTTACGCGATGATCAACGTGGTTCTTTCTTCACTGTGACGTTTTGCCACGCAAAGAAAGAGAGAAGGTGAGCCCATTACCCTTTTTAAGTTGAACGCAGTTAACCGATATAGATTACTGTTATGGTAATAAAAAAGTCTATAAAAAAGATATCGTCTATATGCATTTTCCATACTGTAATCGATATGATGCCTTTATCAACTTTTTACTATTGTGTGCCTCCATGAATGGCTGAGGATATTACAATATTATCCATTGCTAAACCACTAGTTTTTGTTAAGAACTTACCATTGAACCTGTTTTGGAGTGGCAATAATTGCACGATCTCAAGAAGTACAATGAAAACAAATCGGTAGGAACAATGAATCCAAAATGTGTAGGTCAATCTGTGGATAAAAGTTTCGTCTGCTCATGGAGCAATTTTCAGTATATTGTATTAATTTACATTATACTGTTTATTGTTCTCAAAGTATCAACATGAATGCATATGTACATAATTTTCCCATTTGACTAGTTCATCTTCGTATAGTTCCACACATTAATGGTTCCTGACATGACATTTTTGTTTGAACTTCCGTTGGGCAGTGGGGTTCAAATATTCTGCCAAGTACTCCACATACACATGAGGAAATCATTTTACAGTTGACCATCCCTGTACGATCGAAGGCAACTCCAATAAGTCATATTGCTACTGAACAGTAGTCCGTTAAAACAAACCGAAAATCTCAAAAGCACAATACCTAGAAATACAACATTATTCTGTCGGTAACTTACAGAAAAATTTATGTTAAAGTAACATCAATACAAAAAGCTGAAAGAGATCCTCAAGTTTAATATTTTCAATTCACTTTTAATAAAGTATACAATTATTTATCTTAGTTTCAAGTATAATGATGCAAGAAAATATTTTCCCGTCTCCCCGACTAAAAAAGCTTTAACCTGAGTGAAAAAGATGAAAATGTCTAATCCAATTTACCTTTGATGTCTCCTTTGCAATGTTAACAAAAATCTGATCACCAATCGAGGTTGTTAATACCTGACCATCTTTAAAGGTTGCCGAAAAAAATCTTCCTGGAACAATATGATTTGAAATCAAAATCCAAAGCTGTTCATCTGAAGACACCAAATCGTCTAAATTGCCTCGCTTTAAATTACTAAACGCTGCATCACTTGGAGCAAATACAGTGTATGGTCCACCTGCTCGTAGAACTCCAATCAAACCAGCTTTTTGCAGATACCTTATAAATATACTATGTCTGTTAAACACCAAACTGTCGTAAATAGTATTTCCTATTGTAAATAAAGAAAAATATCTTAAAGCTATGAAAAAGTAATTTTTTTTGGCTGGCAAAGGAGATTGATGTATGTTTATATACATCTTACCTTTTATACTTTTAATACGATTAGGGAATAACTTACATTACTACCCTTGATACTCATTCTAATTATTATAATTATTCTGCTACTATTACTACTACTACAACAATAACTTCTATTACCATTACTGCTACTACTACTTTTACTACTACTACTACTACTACTACTACTACTACTACTACTACTACTACTTCACTATTATTACTACTACCACAACTACCACTAATACCACTACTTGTCCTAATACTACCACCACCACTCCTACTGGTATTAAAGTTCTTGTAATTGTTGGTTGTACGTATTCTTCTATTCGATGCTTTAACCACAACTCTACAGCTAGCGCAGTTTAATGACAAAAATGCAATATCTGTAGATGACATCTTTGAAAAAATTGTATTCCTTCGATTACGAATAATCGATGTAAGCTCAAATATATGTGTTCTCTACAAATACCAGGTGAAACTAAACATCTGTTTTGCACCNACTGTTACCACTACTACTACTACTATTACTGCTACTGCTACTGATAATACTATTACTACTACTACTACTACTACTACTACTACTTCTTCTACTACTTCTACTACTACTACTACTACTACTACTACTACTACTGCTATCACTAATGTCACTATTATTACTACTACCACAACTACCACTAATACCACTACTTGTCCTAATACTACCACCACCACTCCTACTGGTATTAAAGTTCTTGTAATTGTTGGTTGTACGTATTCTTCTATTCGATGCTTTAACCACAACTCTACAGCTAGCGCAGTTTAATGACAAAAATGCAATATCTGTAGATGACATCTTTGAAAAAATTGTATTCCTTCGATTACGAATAATCGATGTAAGCTCAAATATATGTGTTCTCTACAAATACCAGGTGAAACTAAACATCTGTTTTGCACCATCCAATCTAATAATTTCCAATCTGTGATGGAAAAAATAATGGGGGTTTTAACAATAGGGGGTTTTAACAATAGGGGGTTCTCTTTACTCGATTAGTTTCACCATTAAAATAACTTGCTCTCCAAGATATTACTCCAAATATAATGTTTCACAAAGTTATGTAATTCCTTGTTTTCTGTATTGGTGATAGTTCTAGTGTCATTGATCTTAAAATTTATTTTATGTAGTTAGCTTTTAAAAATGAAAAACTGAACTGAAGACGATAGGTAGAAGTCCTGGTTTTCTTTTCTCCACAAACATGACATGTTTGCAGCTCCCTTTTCCATCCAAGATACGGTGGAAATAACTGGCGCCATAATTCGATTATCAAAACTATTGGTATTTCCCATTATTCTCAAATCCAAATTTTACTATCTATTGTCATATTCTTAGGATCTCATGAGGAGTCGCAGCTTAATGGTCAGTGCAACTACATCGTAAACAAGAGGTTCCGCGTTCGATTTCCCAAGAGGGCAACTTTGGAACTTCACAAAGGATAAAGCCATTGGTTGGCGCCAGCCAAGCAATTCCTGGCTGCCAAATCTAAGTCCTCATGAAGGCACCGTTTGAGCCCCAGTTACTGGGGGTAAATGACGTTAAAAACAAAAACAAAAACAAAACAAAAACATTAATAGCGTAAAGCTAGAGAGATAATAAGTGGCGCTTTGAAGGGGAATACTTGCTACAAACAATGTTATAAATAACAGTCCGAATTTTTCAAAATCTAAGAGGCCTGGATCTCCCCCTCAGCGCCCCCTGCATATCAACACCACTGCTTTTGAGTACATCTTCAGTAAAATAGACCTAATAAAATATAAAAATAAAACCTTTCCGATTATAATGATCATGATGATGATGATGATCGTAATGATTATGAAAACTATGATCATAATGATTTTTTTAATCAATTTTATGCCTACATCTAATGGAATGAATATTTTTTTCTAATTTAGCACAGATTTCAATATTTGCCATCTTAATCAACGTATGGTGAAAAAAGGCCTTCTTTTGACTAACCGAATTGCAATTTTCATCAATTTCCAACTGGATTTACAAAAAAATGGTAAAATTTATTTTCAAAATATCATTTTTTAAGTATCTACAGACATTTTCACAATTCCTACCAAAATTCATTTAATTAAAACCATCTTGGTAGTCTTGCACAAGAGATTCAAGGTGACTGATAATAGGATTTTTGCGCAGAATAAGAGGAATTTTAGTTCAGGATACACTGGGAACAACATAAGATATTGACTTGAAAGTTTCAAATTTCGGATAGCTTATGGAGTCTTTGATAAAATTTCAGGTAAATCTGAGAGGTGTTGGTTCAATTCACCATTATGCTTGTTGATTTGGAATAAAAAGACTCTCGAGCGAGTTTCCGACCTTGAAAATGGTGCCATCTTAGGTGGAACAGGTCCGAAATTTTTTAGTACACTAAGTTGTAACAATGGTGGATTACTATTTTTCAGACTAGGGGTTTTCCTGTGACCATGGTGTCACAGAAACGCCTCTTGAAAAAACAAAAATGAAACAGATGGTAAGACATCCATATCAAACCACAGACACGCTAATATCAACTTACATAGCACACCCTCTTGTATTGTTTTCCCAAGAAAGATACTCTTAATTTCTATTGGTCAGCTACAGCCCTGGCACAGGAACGACTACATTAGTTGCCTTGATTAAAACTCTTCGTTAAAAGAGATAATTTATTTCTGACGTCCCCTCCTGAAAACGCATCCTTTGCTAAATCGGATGTTTTGCAACGTAAAACATCAGATTTGGCAAAGGATTCATCAGAAACACAATTTATAACGGTAACATTGTTCACAAATCGTATTTACAATTTATCAAAAATTCATTTCTTTTGAAAAGGGTAAAATTTAAGTTTTATGATAAGTAAAAATTGTTCCTGTATTTCTATTTTTCTCCTCTATTGTATGCCCTACATTATCTCCTTTATTCTCTCTTTTATGACAAGTTTTTTACTATCAAAATGAAAAAAATCCTTGACCGTTTTGGTACAAAGAAGTCACAACAAAGGTGATTTTGTTTAAGAATGGTTAATTCATAAAAAAATTCAGTAATCATAAAAAGGGTAACCCTGTCAAAAAAGACCAAGAACCTAAAACTAGAAGCACGAGGTTAACAAAGAATCTACCGGGGTTTTCTCTCTCAACGTGGTTTGTTATGTTCCACTACAAGGTCCTTTATTTCTATTTTTGAGTTCAAAAACCCTCTGGCACACTGTCTTCCTTGTGTCCTTGACTAAACAAAAGAGGAATGCCTTTGGTGAAATACCTTGGCAGAACTTCAAATGCTCAGTTAGTGTTGCCGGCTGTTGGTGGTCCTTTCCACAAGAAACCATGAAATATAGCTTGGGTCTCAAGTCATTCTTTTGTAAAGAGAAAAATGCCGAAAAGTCTGACCAAAGCAGAAAGATTTCCTCAGCAAACATAGTAAATAATAAACGGGAAATAATTAAAAATTCCATTCTTTTAGCTCCCTATAGCCTTACACACCTTACCCATATCATCATTTCCCTCTAAGTGCTTGGCCAATATTTTGTTTTCTGGTGCTATCACATCTTTTCTCAGCTTTGCTTTAATTTTCATCACCTTCCCTTTCCTCAATTTTCTCTATTATTGTAGTAGTTAGTCTGTAAAGGTGGTTCAAAATTGTCGATTTCATTTCTCGTGTCTACGCAACATGAAGTGTCAAACACAACACTATATGTTGATTAACTGCAGCTCTGCTGCCAACCAACAACGATACATGTGGTGTCATAATTCAGTTCTTAACTGTATCTTCTAATACATCTCTAAGTTAGAGATCGAACAAAAGTCTTCCTACGTTGACATCCTTGGCATTGGCAACACCGATCAATTATTTGGAAAAGACCAAAGACCCAAATTGGTCATGACTAAAGATAGTATAATCGCAATAGAATTAACGATTTGTTTCAAAACAAACTTGGTCAAGTCACGTGATTTCAAAGGATAAAAAATATAAACAACTTAAAGAAAGCGTTAATGAATGACTTGAAATTCCATCTAATATTTGTTGAATTCTCGTCTCTTGGTTTTTAAAGTTCTGTAGAAACTCTTTAACGAGACTCGAAGACTTCAAAGTTGCCAAAAACGCCTACTAAGAAATGCGTAGAAACGTGCATACGAAGCTTATATCATATCATCAACCGAAGAAACACGTGAACTAAAAATAAAAAAACATTAAAAAAAAACAAAACAAAGTTTATAATTATTAGGGTTCAAAGTCAAAGGAAAGTTATACAAAACAATGGTAAGGCCTACCATGCTGTACGGACTGGAGGCAGCTCCTCTAACCAAGAGTCTTGAAAAGAAGATGCAAACAGCAGTAATGCGTATGCTGAGGTGGTCGCTCGGAGTCACAAGAAAGGGCATGATCAGAAATGAAAGGATCAGAGGCACCATCAGGATATGTGACATGGAAGGAAAGTTGAGAGAGACACAGCTGAGGTGGTATGGACATGTGTAAAGGAGGGAAGAGGATCACATTGCTAAACGGATGTTGGCCATAACGTTACCTGGCAGGAGAAAGCTGGGAAGGCCAAAGAGAAGATAAAGAGACTGTGTGGGTGATGACATGAGAGAACTTGGGTTGACCGAGCACGATATACATGACCGACGTAAATGGAAGTAGTCAATTTGCTGTGGCGAGGGAAACGCTTAAGGAAGAAGAGGAAGAAGAGGAAGAAGGAAGAAGAGGAAGAAGAAGAAGGGTTCGATTTTCTTTTTCATTTGCTTTTAAAGATCAAACACCAGATAACTACCAGTTAAAACATTTCACTTCAAATGAGAATTTGAGCAGTTTTTAACATGAGCTTTAATTGTTTTAGGACATTTTCATGCTTGACATTTTTATGAATTTTCCATTTTAGACGAGCATATTTTCTTGATTACTTTGTTTTTATTACAAAGTCGTAATTGTAACTGAACTTAAGTCCAAGTACTTATAACTACTATGCCACGTCCACAAGTAAGTTGCTTTCTACACCAAAAGGCAAATCTGTCCCACACTCATTCATTCATTATTCGTTGTTTTGATTAGACTGCTGTAATATTGCTCTTCTCCATACTTTTCTGTTCAGTGGATCAACGTGGGGCAAGTGCCATTCCCGAATACCACTATCAATACAAGCCTGCCACGTCTTTATCGGATGACTACGAGTACGTCTTCCCGGAGAGCGGGGTTACGAGAGTTTCTTGGTGTAAGTTGTAACAGATTGCATATCCCCTTACCATCGAAGGCGACGAGAACATAGAAAAGTCAAAACGTTCGCAAAACCAATGCACGTGGCAAGGAAATAAATTAAATTTTATTATCACCTTTTCAAATTGTAACTATTTTGAAAAAAGTATCCATTAATCAAACTGTCAAAAATTTAGATTTAGTATTGGGATACAATGATTAATTATTGCTTTTCAAGGGCAAACTAAGCAGGGCAATTGTGAAACCAGCAATGATGTACGGCATGGAAACAGTTCCTTTGACGGCAGGACTCGAGAAACGGATGGAACGTAGAAGAAATGAAGATGCTTCGATGGTCTCTGGGTGTTGCCCGGAGAAATGCGTTGCGCAACGAAGTAGTGAAAAACAGGCCAGGTGTTGGAAAACTCTCTCAGAAGATAAGAGAATCGAGGTTGAGGTGGTTCGAACACGTGGTGAGAAAAGAACAGGACCACATCGGGAAGAGAGTGCTGAGGATGGTCATAATAAGAAGGAAAAAAAGGGAAGGGCAAAACAAAGATTGATGGATAAACATCAAAGCTGATATGGTAAAAAAGGAGCTTAGTAGCGCGGACAACCAATATCGCACTATATAGAGATCGAAAATTCGCTGGGCGACCCTTGATAACAGGAAGCAGCAGAAAGAAGATGTGTAGTGTTACCTTTTGTAAATAAATTGTGAAAATAAGTACGTTGGTAAACAAGCGAGTATGTAATAATGATAGTAATAAAAATACTAGTATTTATAACAAACATAAAGGCGTAACAAGGCCAGAACTTAGCCTTTCCTTGGGCACAAAGACTACACTCAAAGAATCGTAGAAAAACAATATTTACAATAAACAAACATTTACCGTTTAAGTGTTGTGCATATTGACATATAAAAACAGCAGCAATGAAATAATGATATGAAAAAAAAAGAAAATAACATAAATATATATACATGTAAGCATGAAAATTTTTAAGTGAAGATGGAAATGAAACTTACGGAGGTGCACGTGAACCAATTCTACTGCACTTATAATGGACGGAAAATTAAGAAAACATGGCTTGAGTACTTGAAATAACAAGCAGGCCTGCTTGACTAAACACGGCTCAAAATTTGAAATAAGGTCTTGTATCTTAAAACTTGTTATTGCAAAACCAAGCACAGTTACGCCATATTTTAACATGAGCAAACAGTAACACCATTGAAAATAATAAAGAAAGATTTCTGGACGAATCAGCACTAGACGAACCAAGAAGATAGTCTTGATTAGAATATAATAAATTCTAACAAGATACTTCTTATTACAGTTTACATGGACGATCGTAAATTGTATGGAAAGAACGAAAAAGAACTTTATTCACTTATACAGTCAGATTGTTTAGCAAGGATATTGGGATGGAATTTGGAATCGAAAAGTGTTTAACATTTGTAATGAAGAGAGGGAAATGGATAAAATCAGATGGAATCAAATTGCCAGATGATACAGTAATAACATCAGTGCAAGATGGCGAAGGGTACAAGTGGTATATTGGAGGCAGATAAAGTATAGGTAGAAGAGATATAAGGGAAAGTGTGTCTTGAATATAAGAAAAGAGTGAGAAAAATACTGGAGACAAAGTTGAATAGGGGAAATATCATCAAAGGTATTCCTGGGTTATTCCTATATTGAGATACTCCGCTGCTTTCTTCAACTGGAAAAAGGCGAACTCCAAGAAATGCACAAGGGATTCCACCGGGGGAGTAATGTTGATAGATTATACATACCCAGGAAAGAAGGGGGAAGAGGACTCATGAGCGTTGAAGATACTGTTAATAAATAAGGATGCTGAAACAGAAAGTACGTTTAAGAGAAGGAACATAGAAGAAAGGAAAACCAACTGGAAAGAGAAAATGTTGCATGGCCAGTTCATCAGACAAACTGAAGTTATTGTAGATAAATATCAATGGTTGTGGCTGAAAGAAGGAGGCCTGAAGAGAGAAACCGAAACCTTCAGTATGGCAACACAAGAACAAGCAGTGAGAATAAATCTAGTGAAACCAAAAATTTATAAGACTCGACAACATAGTAAATGTAGAACGTGTGGTAAAGAAGAAAAAAGCATCAATCACATCTTAAGTGAATGTAGTAAAATGGCACAAAAGGAATATAAACGCAGGCATGATTGGGTACGGAAAACGGGGGGTACATTGGGGGGTATGCAGGAAGTACGGTCTTGAAACGAAAGAAAAATGTGTATGAACATGAACCGCAAGCTGTATGCAAAAACGAAGGATATAAGGTCAATACTAACAGATAATGTTGTTGAAGCAAGAAGACCCGATATGATTATAGTGGACAAGAAAAACAACAAATGCCAGCTGTTCCATATGATACCAGGATTGATGAAAAAGAAAGAGAAAAAATATTGAAATATGAAGACTTGGTAAGGGAACTGAAAAAACTGTGGAACAAAAAAATGAAAATAATCCCAGTTATAATTGGAGCGCTAGGAACAACACCAAAAGCATTGACAAAAAGACTGAAGGAGATTGGGATAGCAACCAGAATTGTAGAATTACAAAAGGCTGTGTTACTACACTCTGTCAGAATCCTTCGACGAGTGCTTGAGATTTGAGGAAACTTCTTGTTACCAAAACGCTGGAACATGAATCAACTAATCAATTTAAAAAAACAACAACATTAATTGAAATCAGTGTGTAACAGAGATAATAATAATAATAATAATAATAATAATAACTATTATTATTATAATAATAACGTCGCAGTATACAGCCCTCTAAATGTGTAGTCAGTCTGGCGTTCACATATAACTATCCGCCTTTAATTTGCTTCCTTTGTGAAAATAAGAGTTTGTCAAAGTACTTTTTTTTTAACTACAGGCGTTTATTAACGAAAATAAGTTTGGCATTTAAAGGGAATGTGGCTGGATGTTACACCCCGGTATACATAACATTCAACCCCCTAATATTCAAACCACAATGCTCAGTAAACTTTTTAAAGAAGGCGACAATTTAGAGCGAAAGCAGGTGAAGATGTGTCGAGACTTCCATAATTTTCAAGAATTAGTGCCATTCATTTCTTTATTTTAGACATCATCTTTCAATGGGTGAAATTACATTAGGAAATGTGGAAGTAAGTCACGTTTTAAGAACTGACGCTGTGAGGGATCAGTATACTTAAATGTACATTAGTGTTAAATATCCATCAATAAATCAATCGTCCAATACATTCACAGAGGATATTATTTTTTCTTATTTACAACTAGTGCCAGAAATGGGGTTGGGTGTAGAGAAGAAGCACACAAAGAAAATATATTTTTTCTATTTTTTATCACAAGGATCAAAGGGTCAGATCTCACAAAAGTGACATTATTCAAACAGAACAAAAAATTATTCATTCAATGAAATGTCTAAAAATGAAAAGAATCTCAGAGAGCAAATAGTGATCTCATTCAACCGTTATACATGTATGCGTTACACCAAACCGTGATGATATATAGTGGCAAACCGCACTTAAAAGGGTTATGTAATTTAGTATGGTCAGTCCATTTGATGTACACTATAAATTAAATTTTAGGTGTTTTAACTCCTGGCGAAACGCAATACAGTCACATGACAGTTCCCGTCGGGCCCGCTGCACATTGTAACTGCCAACTTAAAACAGAATGGTATATACAAGAAACGTTTAAGCTTAACATAAAGAGTCCATTTTATTCTTATAATGATAAATAGGCTTTTAAATAGCCATATTTTGGTAAAAGAAAATCTCTGCTACGACAGCTGTTTAAGAATGATTGCTTGCAATCACTACTTCTCTTTGTAGTAGGTATGATGGTTCTTACAAACATGTCACAAATGTTTGGTAAATATAAAAATATATATATATATATATATATATATATATATATATAGTTCAATCTGCAAACACCGGATTCACTGTTGAACAGGCAATCAATGCAGCTCTGGGCATCTTTATTTTTTATATATTACGTATTGTGATGCATACATCGTTGTTACTAATAATTTCATGAACAACTTCAAAGAACAACACAGAAGCAAATGTTGACATCAAAGTAAAGGCATTTTGTGTTTTCAAAAAAAATTAAAGAAATAATGCAAATAAGTTACGGACAAGTGATAAGAACTCAAGAATCTTCTTCTTCCTCTTCTCCTTCTCCTTTATGACTGCTGGTCCCGCATTGTAGGTTCAGCCGCCCGGGTCTTACGCATTCAGGTTTTTCTATCCAGGGGCTCTTCCTGGTAAACGCCGAAGTAGCTTATATCCTCTTACACATTATCTCTCCATCGCTTCTTTGGTCTTCCTCTCTGCCTTCTTCCTGGTACTATACGTTCGAGAGCCACTTTTACTGGGTGTCCTTCTTCCCTCCTCACATGTTGGTACCATCTCATTCTTTTCTCCCTGACCTTCCCATTGATGTNATATATATATATATATATATATATATATATATATATATATATATATATATATATATAAAGAATTAAATATTACAAACCATGATGCTCATAATGAGTGCCAAGATATATGTAGTGCAAACGGTTTAAAAAAAGTGGTGTTTTGGAGTAGTTGTGCTAAGATACAGATATCGAAGAAATCAAATTTATCTCCAAAACGTAATGGTTTTCTTCTACTTAGTTTGTTTACAAACACTGTATCCCAATCACACTCTGTAAAATTCACGAAAAACAACATAATTTATTTTTTGTCAAAAAAATATAATCACCGAATGGTAAAATATTATTCATACAAAAAGTTTGTTTTTTGAAATATTTCTTGATTTTCAAAAACGTGAGACGCGAGGGAAACGTACTTTATTCTGTGTCTTTGTCCGTATGTGCTTGTTGTATCAACCGTGAAAGACTTGTACAGTGTAAGAATACCTCTGTAAAAGTCTTGTAATATTGTACGATTACAACTGTAAAAGACCTGTATAGTGTACAAATACAACTGTAAAAGACTTCTAATAGTGTACGAATACAACTGTAAAAGACTTGTATAGTGTACGGATACAACTGTAAAAGACTTCTAATAGTGTACGAATACAACTGTGAATGACTTGTATAGTGTACGGATACAACTGTAAAAGACTTCTAATAGTGTACGAATACAACTGTAAAAGACTTGTATAGTGTACGGATACAACTGTAAAAGACTTCGAATAGTGTACGAATACAAATGTAAAAGACTTCTAATAGTGTACGAATACAACTGTGAATGACTTGTATGTTGTACGACTGTAAGCTACAGTTTTTATCTCACATGTAACTCATATGTATAAAAAATATAATTATACGTAATACGTCAAATTTTAATAAATGCCATGTATTTCATATACAGTAAAAAGTAACAATACCTCAGCGTATCTCTGACATAAAAACTTTTATATTTATTTACAAAAAAATTGTTGTGTTTGTTTTGGGTTCGATTTTCATGTTCATATCCGATTTTACACTCGGACGGTGCCGGGCAGTGAGGAATTTCATAGCAAGTGACACCAAACATGCTTTTATTTTTAAGTTTTAACTTTTTTTTCCGGACCCACCCGGAACTTCTTTGTTAACCATTAAGCCACAGCCCCTCTGAACGTATATCCATATATAAACAGACATATATATATATATATATATATATATATATATATATATATATATAATTTTCGTGTTCATCATCATCATCATCATCATATTTGGTTTAACGTCCGTTTTACATGCTAGCATGTGTTGAAAAATTAAA
Organism: Morbakka virulenta; assembly: GCA_003991215.1. Taxonomy (NCBI): domain Eukaryota; kingdom Metazoa; phylum Cnidaria; class Cubozoa; order Carybdeida; family Carukiidae; genus Morbakka; species Morbakka virulenta. The sequence continues at coordinate 485,008 of RDPX01000119.1, read as the reverse complement.
TCAACATGTGCAATTACGTATACAAACTGATTTGTTCATAACAAAAATTTACTAATACCTACTAGTTAATAATTCTATTGCTTTCAAGAATGTCTATATTAACGGTGAAAGGAAGTAAATTGGTTTTTCTTACTCCAAATTCATCATCATCATTATCATATTCGGTTTAACGTTCGTTTTACATGCTAGCATGTGTTGAAAAATTAAATTAACATGTGCAATTACGTATACAAACTGATTTTCGATTTCTGACCCTTTTCATTGGTATGGGTTGTGTTTTAAGATGACTGAATGAAAGAGCATAATAGAGTGTATGTTTTGATGGCCTTGTTTTTCCATACTTTGCCCGTACCTTTCGTAGCTACACCGTAACATGCAGCTCTATCAGCAAGGTGAGTAAACGTACACAGATGTTAAATGTAACACTTGAATTGTGATGCAAAATAATATGTGGTCACTTACCGTCAGGAAGACCCTGTCTACGATGGAATGTTGGATTTGCTTCTGGCGCATTTTCATTAAAACCACCGTATGGTATCCTTTGTGGTTTTCCAAAACTATTCAAAAAGCCTGTTCCCGCTCCAGGTTGGCTTCCTGCATTTTGATTTCTCCAGTTCTGCAGTGATACCCCCGTTTGTCTTGTTGCATATTGTTGGCCAGGCTGCCATGGTGCAAATGGTCTTTGAGGAGCGTCGCCACCGAACTGTTTTCCATAAGGTGAACGCTGCTGATTAGTCTCTTGGGTAAACCTAGGTGGTTGAAAGCCACCACCAAATCGTTGTACAGGGGGCTGTCCTTGCAACGTTAACCTGTACTTTGGCTGTCCCTGGTTACCATAAGTAGTTCGACTTGGAAAGCCTGGCGGCACAAATGGTCTTCTGGGATTATGTAGAAAAGGACCCCCATATGATCTTGAGGCCTTTTGCTCCCATGGGGTTCCGCTTCTAACAGGTAAACGTGTACGGTCTCCATATGGATTACTAATAACTCCCCTCCCCTCCCCTTGCCTAAAAGGCTGTGCCCCTCGCGATGTATGCCACCTTGGCCTTGTCACCCCTTGACGTTGTGGATACCAACCCTGTTTCTGTCGGACGTTCCTATAGCTCGGTATAACAGCTTCATGAAATGATCTCTGCTGAGGTATTGTTCTACCAAATCCACTTTTCGTTCGACTGAATTGGCTTTGCTGACGGGGCGTTCGACTGTGACTTCCATCCGACAGATCTCGAATTATTGGGAGGCGTTGCTTGCCAAGGTCTTCATATCTCTGAAATCTAGTGGGTGGTGAAGAAAATGGCAGGTCATGTTGTCTGTTCTGAAAATGTTTATTTCGTCCAACAACTTGGCCAAAAATCTGTTTATCCTCCTTAACTCCAATATCCTGAGCTCGCCTGTAGCTTTGAAATGGTCCCGTTTGGCTTTTTTGTTTGACATCATGATTTGGATATCTTTGTGTTGTTGATGCTCCTGCTAAGCTGCTGTTCTTGTTTTGGTTCCTGTTCAATTTAAAGTAACTAGTGAAAATTCCTCCCTTAGAATTAAAATGTGAAGTTCTTTTTGTAATGTCCTGGTCCTGTCCTTGATCCTGTGTTTTTTTCAAGAATTCGAATTTGCGATTGGGTGCTTTAAAAACCAGTGAAGATTTCAAATTTAATTGAAAATTTGGTTTCTTGTCCCTGCTTGAATTCATATTTCTCCTGTCTGAAACATGCGGCCACATTCCAGGAATATTTTGGGGGTTATTTTTGTTAAACAAGTTATATCTCTGTCGATTTCTAAATTTTGTCTCAACTAACATTCTTCCCACTGGCAGTTGTTTTTTTTGATAGCGATTTACTAAGTCCGTATTGGGTGCAAATGAACTCCATAATCGTTTTCTGAATCGAGAATAAGATCTATAGCTGCCAGGCACAGGAGACAGGGGCCTCTGCTCTCTATTAACAAATACATCTTTCCTCCTACTAAGATTCCTTTTTGTATCTCTACGTAATGTTTCGGGGTAGCAAACCCGAAGAAAACAAAGTGTAGTAAGTATAAGCCACAAAGAAGTCATATTTGCAATGTGACATAAGAATCCTCGCTGGACTATTTTACACACTGCACTAACTGTTCTCTAACCAATCCCTGCTGGATAAAAAAACGTGCTCTGGGAGGATAGACGATTTGATACAAAACAGGAGTAACTTGTCCAACTCAGGAAGTAGGAAAATGCTGTTGAATGATGTGTGTTGACGCTGATATGATCAGTATTATTTTGTTCCAGAACTTTGTTTTCGAAGGGGAGGATGAGAACTGGGATTAAAATCCCTTAAAGATTCCTACCTCAAGCAACTTTTATCATAAATAAAACCTGTCTGTTTTTCTTTATAATTAAAAAGTGAATGTCGGGCATACATCAGTGTTCGATTGTGTTGATTTTCATTACATTGACATCGAAAGAAAGTTAAAAAAAAATATTTCTCTGACTTCTAAATCACAGACGAAAGAATCATCCCCTGGAGAATTGAGTCCTGAGAAAGGCCTTCTTGAAAACTGCCCCCTAAAAATAACAAATTGCCCCATGTATAATTATTGCCTCCAGAAAAATTCCCTCCAGTCAACCACCCTGAGGCACCAAATGTCAGATTGTGGAGGTTAAAGTTGGTATCAAGTGACGTGCTGAAACTAGAAATGACATCGGTCAACAAATTGTGGCAAAAGGATTTGACAAAGTAAATCAATTGATGGAGCAATTCCCCGGGAGGCAATCTTCCAGGGGGCAATTTTCCTTATACCTGATCAATTATCTGAAAGGGAGAAAAATGTTTTGAACACCCGTGTTCAAAAATTAACTCTAAATTAACTCTGGAAGGACGGAAAGTAAAGCGAAGGCTAAGATACGTCGGACATGTAATGAGGAAAGATAGTTGTTTGGAAAAGGATCTTATGTTATCGATTTGCAAGGATGGGGGGGGGGGGGGGGGAAAAGATGTAGGCCAGACAAAGAGGGATGGATGGTATGAGTGAATCAAGGGGCAGGAAACCTGG
>RDPX01000119.1:466648-480420 GCA_003991215.1 Morbakka virulenta | reverse complement strand
ATCATATTATAGAAAGATTCAAGGCCTGTTATTTTTTGAATTTGAACCTCATTTGTTCATTTCATTTTGTTTAATTGTATTATTTCCATTGCTGTCATCATAGCTCGATTTAAGTGAAGCTGTGAAAATCAGAAAATCCAACCCTCGGATGTACCTGAAGGAACATCCTGTTGCAACGACGGTTAATTAACATGTGAAATAACACAGACACAACGGTACGTCACAACAAAGCTGAAAACTTTGCCAACAAAACACACGTTTTCCGAAAAGAAATAACGAGCACAGCAGGACTAACCACAAAATTATGACAGACAAGCAACTGATAGCAACACACCGCATAATGGGCATTCCAGTACACAATGTCATTCAACACAATGTCATCCCAGTCGTTGTTTGTCTGTGCCATTGAATCAGTGACAGAAAAAACATTTCATGGAAGGACATTTGAGCAAACGTTCCCCATTGCTAGAAATACCACAAAAAAAGGCTTGATATCAGCGTTAGCAAACGTTAACTTGCTATCATTTCGTACTAAATTTTGGGGGTATTTCGGTCACCGTTCTCCGACATCGCGCAAAACTCTTTTCGTGCGGAAAATTTCTCAATTACATCTTTGCACACGCTCGCCTCTTTGTTCATGACTGTGAAGTCAAATATGACAAGAGCTGTGTGAATTTACCGGAAAAGAAGAACAGATTCTGCAAGACCAAAATTTGTCTGCAAATTATTGGCCTCTCCCCGTGAACAAATGGTTAGCAACGGCCCCGCAAACCCTGAAAAGCTATTTTCTGTTAGTGCATTACAACCAAACCTATTTTACCCAAATCTGACAAGAGATGTTTGGGCATGGAAAAAGTCAACTTTAGTGACACATCAAAGAAAATTCTAATTGTTGACTGCATTTGCAGACCCGCGTGAATAACAGTCGCAGATTTAAGAGCAGAACAGCGCGAAAAGAAAATCGGCCTCTAAAAAAGGAAATATTGAATTTATGGTACAAAACTACTTAGGGACAAGTAGTCTTTCACTGTAACAAGATCTGAAACGATCACTTTATTTTTAAAGCAAAAATTCTGCAAAAAATATTTATTTAGCTTCAAAATGCTTAAGATATTACAGCAGAGCTCTGGCGCCCCAGAAATATTCCAATGTTCATTTTTGACGAAAAAGAGAAATAATTTTCAACAAACATATGTGGAATTATTCGTTTTTATCATATTGTATTTGAATTTAGGAAATCCTCTGGCTTATTTTACTATTGGAAGGCTGAAAACAACACTCTATTTTTAGGATTTAAATCTTATAGAAATAATCTTAAATTATTTTACTTGTCTGTATATATAATTCAGAAAATTATTCTATGAAAAAGTTTGTCCATAAAATAAACTTGTAGAAAAAGTTTTTTGAACTTTTCTAATTTTTACCTTCAAGGTTGAATTTTGCTGGTCTGTTGGGTTTTTTTAATATTCTGTATTCTTTCAAATAGATCATGTTAAGATGTATAAAATTTTATGAAAAGAAAGATTTAGTTTTTCTCTGGAACTTATCAAACTTTTTTGGAACTTGCTATAGTTTTTAACAACACTAAAATGATTGGTAAAATAATTTAGCAGGCCACTACCTCCAGCCAACAAAAAATTTTTAAATTGACACTATTTCCTAAAATGAAAACTAGATATAAAAGAAAAAGATCTTACTATATAGGAGCCAAACGTTACAATTCCTTAGGGTCGCTGTTTTTATAAACTGATTTTAATAATTTTATCTCAGACATTTTCAATAACAGCCTCTTTATATTTTTATTGCATTTAATTTTTTAGGGCGTAATTTTTGAATTTTGTTTTATTTTTTAAAATTTTTTCTTCGGTTTTTGGTCCTACAAGCTACATACGCCCTGTAATAATCTTAATAAATATTACCATTTTTTCTTTTATGTTCAGCTAAATTCCCCATTTTTTTTTTTATTTACCCTTTTAGCGTATTCATTAGGCTTTTCCTGCATGTACTTCTCATTTTTATTTCTTTTATTCGTGTTATACACATTTCACAATGCTTATGTATTACAGGCCTCAGATTGAAAACCTTATAAAGTATAGTCTTGATTTGATCATCCTGTATCAATTTTCAACTAATAATGATGATGATGATTATCATCATCATCATCATCATTATTAAGAGAAAATAGAAGTTTATACAGACTTAATAGAAGATATATTCAAGTGATGGAGGAATGAGGTGAAGAAAGTCATAATTATTCCTGTACATTTTCACCTTTCTGACCACATAATCGACAAAGTGGACTTTTAGCCGTTCGTTCAATGTGATACTTCATATAATTCGTCCTGATCGATTGCTCTTGTGCAGCACATATTAAGGCTTCTTTTTTAAACTTTAAGTCTCTTTTTGACAACCCTTGCCACATTTTTTCCTTGTCTACTGCCTCTGGTAGATCTCTGATAAATTGTCCGTGCATTCTCTTTCCAATCCACATTTGTGCCTTCTTGTTCCTTTCTTGCCTTGAGATCTCCTCCTTCAGTACACTTGCATCCAGTTTTTCAAATTTTGCAACGCCCTTTAGAAGTCTTTCCTCAGAATTAGCGGCACAAACTCTCAAACAATTCGACTCTTCTTTTACACATCGTTCTACACTATTACTATTCACTCTAAATTATTATTATTATTATTATTATTATTATTATTATTATTATTATTGAGTGTAGGAGCAATACGAGCCCACAAAGGCCTCAGTGGTATTATTATTATTATTATTATTATTATTAATATTGTAGAATTAAACTACAATGTCGCTTCATTCAGCGGTTATCTCTCCTTAATATTGGTGATAATATGTTTGCTCAATTTTTAAGGACTTCTCTCGTGATCCGTGGGAATTATAGTATTACAGCCTTTTGTAACAATAATGATAATAATTATTATTAACTTTGTTATCATTATTGTTGTTGCTGTTAAGAATTTTTTCTTGTATAACGACACCACGGTGGAAATTCCCCAAGCACATGCTGACGTATTTTTAAATCGTCGTTATGTTGGTGTGTTGTCTTTGGAACAATGGTAAGTAGTGTTCTCAGACATTGGTCGAAGGCATTGCAATTAATTGATGACTAGTGTCAGGAACTGACACGCACATAGAGTAAAGNCTTTATTCGTTCCTCGTACCTATGGATCTTCTTTGCTTTAGCACTCATCCTCTGTTTCAGTTCTTCACAAACAACATTTATACCCTTTTTCTTAATATTATATTTACGATCTACCTCCCGGTACTTCTCAATTCTTCGGATTTCACCCTTTTTAAACCGTTCAATTATACTAATGTGCTTTCTAAGTTGATTGATTGATGTTGTTATTCGCCTTTTCCACCAAGGTTCAGTCCCTTTCCTCTGTTTCTTTCTTCTTTGTAAGCCCAGTTCTCTGGCAACAAACACACTGACAGCTCTTATTAACTTATTAGTATCAGTAATATTGACCGTTATTAAGTCTGTTATAATATTATTTACCCTTTTTGTGATGTCATTCAATTTCCTTCTGTCTACTTTTTTAAAGCTAGTGAAACAGTCAACATCCTGTTCATTCATGATTTTAACAATATCATCAATAATTCTCCTTTCATTGTCATCCCTTTCGGGATTATCTTTAATCTCTGGTGCATCCATATTACGCATCTCACCAACAACCTCAGCCTCATCAAACATATCTGATTCTAATAGATCTTCGTCGCTGTCAATAATGTTTGTATTATTAATTCTCCTCTTAATTTGTTCTAATTCTATTTCTGTTAGCCATTCATTTTTCCGTATTGCCCTGGCTTGATCACATAATCTTTGTTCTGTACACTCAAACAATCCTCGCTCTTTCCATAAATTGAACATCCTTCTCCTATATCCTCTAATTGGTTTACCATTTGTATCTACCGGCTTGCTTGCAAAATAGCATTCCATTACGGCAACATTCATGCATTTTGACCACCCAGTCTTGGCAGTTGCTTGATGACGACCGGGCCTGCGCTGCCATACCGCAGGACACCTGCCGGGCGAGGCACCTTCAACATAAACTGCCTCCAGCACCATTCACGCCGTTATTTCCATTTCTTCGATTTGACATAACACTCATAAACGAGGAAAGTGTTGATGAGGTGACACAACCACCGGTGTTTTTATCGAGACACCATCTCTAGGAAGGTTACCTGCCATGGCTGAAGAGGCCCTCCTCCCCATGAGACAGACTTAAACCCGCCGGACGCCAGCCCGGTATTTCAAGGTCTCGGGGTAGGCTAACAGGTGCTACACCTTGCCTAAGGGTGACCTGGAGGTAGTTGTGGCAAAGGGTAACCTCATTCTCCCACGTCGAAACTCCACAACCGGATGCAGTTTAATGTCAATACCCAGGACATATTATTATTATTATTATTATTATTATTATTATTATTATTATTGAGTGTAGGAGCAATACGAGCCCACAAAGGCCTCAGTGGTATTATTATTATTATTATTATTATTATTATTATTATTATTAATATTGTAGAATTAAAGTACAATGTCACTTCATTCAGCGGTTATCTCTCCTTAATATTGGTGACAATATGTTTGCTCAATTTTTAAGGACTTCTCTCGTGATCCGTGGGAATTATAGTATTACAGCCTTTTGTAACAATAATGATAATAATTATTATTAACTTTGTTATCATTATTGTTGTTGCTGTTAAGAATTTTTTCTTGTATAACGACACCACGGTGGAAATTCCCCAAGCACATGCTGACGTATTTTTAAATCGTCGTTATGTTGGTGTGTTGTCTTTGGAACAATGGTAAGTAGTGTTCTCAGACATTGGTCGAAGGCATTGCAATTAATTGATGACTAGTGTCAGGAACTGACACGCACATAGAGTAAAGTTGTTTTCAGTGATTTAGGTAACAACAGAATATACAGAATAAAAGCAAACATAAAAATATTGCATACAAGTTAGGTGATATTATGCATGACTTCCGATTTTTCTGCATTTTAATGAGATGGAGTTTTTTCAAATATCGTTGTAACCCCTGTATCAGATGGTGATAAGTACACATTTCATTTAAGAGTCTTTAGATAAAGATTGTAAGAGTGAATTTAAGTGGTGAGTATTATTTTTTACAACTACTTACCATGCAAGAGGTTCCTGTTTCAACCCTTAGCCACACCCTTGACAATTCTTCTGAATCATTCACTTTCACCACAAATTCTGTTACTGGTATCCAGACGATTACCTTCCGGGAATATTTGTATCCAGGTTAATTAGCTCCTTAAACTGTTGATCCTCGTAAATATTATCCCTGTAATTCACCCCGCCGGGTTTTTTATCTTTTCATTTTGGTTTTTTATCTTCTATATGATTTAGTAATTCGTGGAAGTGTACTGTTACTCTTAGAGCTCATCAATAAGTGAAACCACAGAGACGGGACTTCAGAACTAAAAAAAACCCTAAGCTTTTTCAGTTTTCGTCAAGTGATTCGTCTGTCCGTTGTTTTCGGAAAGACAACTGGTGACGAGGAAATATGATATATAATTTTATTATAGTTTCTATTACTTCATCATAAGTTGTACACTCTTTAACATTGTCGAATACATCTGAATCTACAAAGTTTACGATCGATCTAAATTTATCAAGAGCACCTTCTCCACACTCAATGATGAAGTTATCGAATGTTGCCTTCCAGTGTTTCAATTCTTTAGGAGCTTTTAGAGAAGTTGGATCAACATTCAATCTTCAGTGACTTGCTCATTTTTTAATTAATTGTTGTAAGAATTAAAAGTAGTTCATGTGACGCTGTCTTTAATTGAGCCAGATTGCGGACTAACATGTAAATGTATTTTCCATTGATTCTGGTCTTTCGTTACAATATTAAGTTGGTCCAAAGCTAACTGTGACCAAACATAAAGGTTGTCACATCGGCGTTTGCACGGCCGTCCTCGTTTCCTCTTTCCCTCTACCATCCCTTCTACACATGTTTTAGATATTCGTGTTTTAGACCATTGACGTGCCCAAAGATTTTTAGTACCTTTCTCTTCATTACTGGAGTGATTGGTGTCAGTAAAAGTAGTTAACCAGAACAAAAGATTTATTTAACACAAAACCATGGTAAAATGTTTAGTACTGAAGAGTGTATGTAGACCTAAAAAGTAAAAGAAACAGCAATATAATGTCAACTAGTTTTCAAAACAATCCCTACATTAGCATAGCCACAGTTTGATGCTGCTTCCTAAATCAATACAAGTCATTCATAAAAATGCCAATTGCAATTTACAACATTATAATGATCAAATAATTTCTAACGAGCAACACTAACCAGAAAAGATTATTATATTAAACCAATGGCATTTATCATATTTCTATGTTTTAATATTAACAGTAGTTTTGATATCACGTCTGAAAAACAAGGCATGGAGATTTAAAGTCTGAGGAGAAATCATAATGCTGCTTTTCCTTTGGACTGATAAGGAATTTTATTTTTGTCTCAACTATTTATTACTTCTCTTCTGTAAATTCTTTCCTTGTTTTATAATCCATTTTTTGCTGAAAAAGAGCGGATGAAATTCCTTAATTAAACGTGTTTTTTAACACTGACAGCAGGGGGCGGGGGTGGTATTGCCTACGTTTTACCTAGAACAGAATCCCTTAACCATAAGCATATCTATGGTACCTGCAACTGAAGGAATGTCTTAACCATAACTATATCTATCGTACCTGCAACTGAACAGAATCTCTTAACCATAACTATATCTATCGTACCTGCAACTGAACAGAATCTCTTAACCATAACTATATCTATCGTTCCTGCAACTGAACAGAATCTCTTAACCATAACTATATCTATCGTACCTGCAACTGAACAGAATCTCTTAACCATAACTATATCTATCGTACCTGCAACTGAACAGAATCTCTTAACCATAACTATATCTATCGTACCTGCAACTGAACAGAATCTTTTAACCATAACTATATCTATCGTACCTGCAACTGAACAGAATCTTTTAACCATAACTATATCTATCGTACCTGCAACTGAACAGAATCTCTTAACCATAACTATATCTATCGTACCTGCAACTGAACAGAATCTTTTAACCATAACTATATCTATCGTACCTGCAACTGAACAGAATCTTTTAACCATAACTATATCTATCGTACCTGCAACTGAACAGAATCTCTTAACCATAACTATATCTATCGTACCTGCAACTGAACAGAATCTTTTAACCATAACTATATCTATCGTACCTGCAACTGAACAGAATCTTTTAACCATAACTATATCTATCGTACCTGCAACTGAACAGAATCTCTTAACCATAACTATATCTATCGTACCTGCAACTGAACAGAATCTTTTAACCATAACTATATCTATCGTACCTGCAACTGAACAAAATCTCTTAACCATAACTATATCTATCGTACCTGCAACTGAAAAAATGTCTTAACCATAACTAAATCTATCGTACCTGCAACTGAACAGAATCTCTTAACCATAACTATATCTATCGTACCTGCAACTGAACAGAATCTTTTAACCATAACTATATCTATCGTACCTGCAACTGAACAAATGTCTTAACCATAACTATATCTATCGTACCTGCAACTGAACAGAATCTTTTAACCATAACTATATCTATCGTACCTGCAACTGAAAGAATGTCTTAACCATAACTATATCTATCGTACCTGCAACTGAACAGAATCTTTTAACCATAACTATATCTATCGTACCTGCAACTGAAAGAATGTCTTAACCATAACTATATCTATCGTACCTGCAACTGAACAGAATCTTTTAACCATAACTATATCTATCGTACCTGCAACTGAAAGAATGTCTTAACCATAACTATATCTATCGTACCTGCAACTGAACAGAATCTTTTAACCATAACTATATCTATCGTACCTGCAACTGAAAGAATGTCTTAACCATAACTATATCTATCGTACCTGCAACTGAACAGAATCTTTTAACCATAACTATATCTATCGTACCTGCAACTGAAAGAATGTCTTAACCATAACTATATCTATCGTACCTGCAACTGAACAGAATCTTTTAACCATAACTATATCTATCGTACCTGCAACTGAAAGAATGTCTTAACCATAACTATATCTATCGTACCTGCAACTGAACAGAATCTTTTAACCATAACTATATCTATCGTACCTGCAACTGAAAGAATGTCTTAACCATAACTATATCTATCGTACCTGCAACTGAACAGAATCTTTTAACCATAACTATATCTATCGTACCTGCAACTGAAAGAATGTCTTAACCATAACTATATCTATCGTACCTGCAACTGAACAGAATCTTTTAACCATAACTATATCTATCGTACCTGCAACTGAAAGAATGTCTTAACCATAACTATATCTATCGTACCTGCAACTGAACAGAATCTTTTAACCATAACTATATCTATCGTACCTGCAACTGAAAGAATGTCTTAACCATAACTATATCTATCGTACCTGCAACTGAACAGAATCTTTTAACCATAACTATATCTATCGTACCTGCAACTGAAAAAATGTCTTAACCATAACTAANATCTATCGTACCTGCAACTGAACAGAATCTCTTAACCATAACTATATCTATCGTACCTGCAACTGAAAGAATGTCTTAACCATAACTAAATCTATCGTACCTGCAACTGAACAGAATCTCTTAACCAAATATGCATAAAATATAGAAAGAAACTCTTAATCTTAGGGAAAATATTTGGATACGTCTCTAGTAATCAACGCAAAAATAAGCTCATTTTGTGGCAACTTTGTGCAGTCAATTTTGTGAGTAACAAGTTGTAAGAAGCTAAGATGTGTGCTTAAAAGGATGTTTGTGCAAAGGTTGTCCAAAAAGATCAAACTTGGAGTTAAAAAATCTTTGGTTGTTTTAAGGTAACAAAAGCCTTTTATTCTGTTCTGACCTCATAAATTAACTTATACAATTAAGTGTTAAGTTAAATTTCAAGACATTTAAGACTCTAGAAAATTGTATTTCGACATCATTGAAACCACTGACAATCTGGACAAACCATGGATCAGTTCACGGTATTTTATATCCAACTGTCAACCAAGGAATCAAGTTCTAATCTTATATAAGTTTAAAAGTAAAATATTGTTAGTTAAATGATATTGTTCATTCATCTGTGTTTTGGCCGTCCTCCTTTCCTCCCCCCTGATATCGTTATTCCCAACAATCTTTGACAAACAAAATTTGCTTCTCTTTTCTCCACGTGTTCAAACCACTTAAACCTCGTCTCTCCCAATTCCTGAGATAGCTCTCCTATTCTCAAACTGTTACTCACTTCCTCCTTCCATAGCATATCTCTTCTGGTAACATCCAGAGAGTATCGGAGCATCTTCACTTCGGCAACGACTCTTTCTCCTGTCCTCTGGTTAGAGGGACTTTTTCCATTCCATACATAATTGACAGTCCCACCATTGTCCTGTATACTTGGCCCTTCACTGTTGGCAAAAGACCTCAGAACTGCTGTGGTCCCCATACAGCTTGGATCCTTTTCTTCACCTATTTGTAACTGTCTTCCAGTCATTTCTATAAACATTTATATGAGAATGAATATATATAATATATATAATATATATATAATACATATATAATATATACAATATATATATAATATATATAATATATAATATATATATGTACTATTATTACTGATAAGGTGTGCCGCACAAGGTACAGCATACAGGGTAAATAACCTTTAAGAAGTGGATCGGAATGCTAGAAGACAACGACAATGTAGGGAGTCCTTCATATGTAGGTTGGGAATAAAAAGAGGACATGTAGCAAGTGTTGTATTTATTTTTTAATTGTGAGGCACTTGAAAATTACTTAATTTATTGTTTTTAATCGAGGCTGCATGTAGGGGAAAGAGAGAAATGTGGAGTTACACGGAGATTATGTAGAGTGCAGTATCGTTCATGGTTTGAAGACCTGCATATATTTCTGTTGGGGCTATCTCGAGGTGATAAATGGGGCTTAACCCTGACTAAGATTTCAGACTCTGGTCATTTTGACATATTAGGCGGCTGGTGTTGAGTAGTTCTTCAAGCGATATTTATTCATCCTTATTCTCATTATTGCAATTCTCATTAAAATTTTTAAAAAAGTAAACCAGTATTTTATCGCCTATCAAGACTTTACTTTATGTCCTTTACTGACACTTGAGGTATTCACGGTAGATTTTTTTAATGTTGAATCCCATGTTAAATATAACGCTCCAGATAAATTTGCCATCTTTAAAAGCAATTTGAATCCTCTTATCAGCAGTAACGATTATTCTATTCCTAGCTACCTTCTTATCATTTGCAAGGACTACTTACACCACATGCAACATGGTCTGGCCGTTTCAAGTCCATTTTACGACTCGCTCAACAAGTTGATTTGAAAGATTAAGATCAATCTTACATGTGTTTTACATGTGAAATTGAAGTCTGCCCTTTGCCAGCTACCTTTTCTTCCCTTATCATTCTCGGTCTTTACAATATTTTTCTGAGCTTAGTCCTGCCTTTGATAAAATGGACAGAGCACTTATACAGCATTCCTCATTTAATATCTTGGTTTGTGGGACCTCAAATGTCTATCATCGAAACTGGATTTTTTATCCTCTTGCCAATCAGACAACTTGAATACAAGCCTTTAAATTCTCTGTGGCATAAGGATGATCAACTCTTGTTGCCTTTCCAACTGGGCTTCCTGACAGAGACGATCAAAAGCCTTCTACTATGTATCTCTTCCTTATCTCATTCCTAACATATCTTTCAATAAATTACCTTGTTTCGAAGAGGCACTCTTATTATGTTGTGATTACTGCTTCCCTTTCTTGCTCTTCAAGATACTAGGGAACGTGCTCTTTACAGTTATCAGAAACCCAACTGGGATAATTGTTGAGATCTCCTTGGTGATGTTCCTTGGAATGATATAAAAATACTTCAAGCTGAACATCGTGCATTCGAAGCTTCATCTTGGCTGAAGGCTGGCATCAATGCTTTTTTTACCTGGTAAAAAATTCCAGCTAAAACTCCATTTTTCACTTCGGTTTTCACCAAAGTATCCAGCTTTCATTACTTACTGCAATTTTCTTCTCAGCAGTTGAAATGGAAAAAGCAACTCTTCGCAATTGCTCGTAATTGTCGCAAGAGGATTCTTGATATGGCTAAACAAAATTATATTGAAAGGACTTGCAACTTAGTGAAGCGGGAAAAAATTGGATCCCGAGACCTTTGGAATATCTGCAATTTAGTACTATAGAAAAGCAAATCTCTTATCCTGCCACTCTTAACGGACCTAAAACCCATCGTATTTTCTAAAACTAAAACCAAACTCTTTGCATAACTTTTTGCAGCTAATTCTACTCTTGATGAAAGTGAAAACTGCTTCACTTCCCATTACGTACTGATCCACGTCTTGATAAACTTGACTTCTACCCTACTTGCATATATTTACACTCGTCTTGACAAATTCAAAGTCCCCTGTCCTAACTGCATGCTAGCTATTGTACTTTAAAACTGCAGTCAAAGAATCTCATATGTTATCTCAAAACTTTTCAATAAGTGCTTCAAGGAGATATGCCTACTTTTTTGCCCTACTTCTGGAAATAGCAACAGTTGTCCCACTCTTTGAGAGCTTTGGTACGCGTTCTGCCCCTAGTAGTTATCAATTAATTACTCCTAACCTGTTATAATCAAATTCTTTGAGCCTATTAGTAAGATCTTTGTCTTCAATCTCTTGGACTTTCTTTTGACCCTCAGTGTGGCTTTCATTCTTCACAGTCTACTCATAATTTCTGTTATTAGAGAAACCATTTATCATCCAATCAATGTTTCAGCCAAAGCATAGGTTATTGCTTTAGGCACTTTGGAAGTTTGGCACTCTGTTCTTACATTAAAGGTTAGAAATATTGATTATTGGATAAACTGAGCATGTTTGGTTTTCTTTCAGTTTGTGGTTTTTTAATATATGCTCTTTCTCTCAGACGAAAATTGAATGTTATATAACTTCCCAAATTGTGCCAGAAGATTGTCTTTTCCAGGCGATCGTTAGCTGCTTCAAAATGAACAATGAGAGAGGCGATATAATGGCAAAAAAATATTGAATGCAATTTGATTGACAAGTTTGTAAATTTAATTATTTTAACACATCATACAGAAAAATGCAACAACAAAGCCACATTTATTTTCTCCCACTACCGGTATATCATTAAACATGATATGTTAAATCTTATTGAATACATTTACTCACAGGTTGATTTTGGCGTGAAGTGATGAAGTTTTTAATTCTTGAATTATTGTTAATTCTAATTTTGACGTGAAAAAAACCACTGATAGTCTTCCAAAAGTGTGATTCTGAGACCATTTGAAGTAAAAAGTAGTTTTAATCTCAAATAGACGTTTTATAGTGGGAGATCAAGTAAAAAGAGAGGAAAATTTAAGGGACACAATCCCTCTTGCGTACCCATAGAAATACCACTGATATTAACATAGATGTAAAAGCTTTATTATGTCATGAGTCGTAAGCTTTACGTTTCGAGAGATACTTCTCCCATCGTCAGGCTACTGAAATCACTAGATACGGCTATTTTTATACTTTGGTAGTACGGACGTACGTGTAGACAGGGCTCAAGTTGTTTTGGGAAGTGGCGCCATACCTATGTTGTGCTTGTTGTGTTTGTTGTGTTTCTTTCTTTAGTGCTGAAATTAGCTGATATTGGACTGATATTAACAGTTGACATTTTTATCACAGTACAAATTTGCCTCAAACACGGTAAAAGCAGATCTACATGTAACTTGTGATATTCTTTCCCTGACCTAACTGTAAAAGCTACCTAAATTACAAGAATTACCAAAAATTTCATTGTTAAAAGCTCACCCCTTGAGAAATCTTCCAATACCTCCCAAGCAAAAGATCCGTCTGGAAATACTTTAATGGGGAGATTATGTCTGGGCACCACAATTTGTAAGGGAAATAATTTCACAAGTTACATGTATTTCTAGTTGCATTATGTCTGAAGCAAATTTGGACTGCATTAAGTACTACATAGTTTTTGACTTTGGGTCCGGAGGAGCCTCTCTTTCCTTGCTAACAGGATAATAATCCGCTACTCAGATAACATTTGTTGCAGTCTAAAGGCTACGCAAAGGTAAATACTATTAATATACAATTATCATTATCGTTTTGTGTCACATCATCTGGTTTTGACTTCGTGGTTGGTATTTCTTGTGTATGTTTTTACCATCACTATCTAACTTCCTATAAAACATTCTTTAACTATTCCTAAATGTTCAATTTTGCTGGTATTATTATTATTATTATATTATTATTATTATGAATTATTATTGAGGAGCTGTGGCTTGATGGTTAGTGCAACTGCACCGTAACCAAAAATTCCGGGTTGGATTCCCCTAGCGGGCTTTGAAAATTCACAAAAGAAAAAGCCATTGTTTGGCGTCAGGAAGGGCAATCCGGCCAAAAAAATTCCTCACTGCCAAATCCAAGTCCTTGTAAATGGAACCGTCTTAGCCCCAGTTACTGGGCAAAATGACGTTAAAACAAGTTATGAATTCTTATTACTAATATTATTATATATTATTATGTATTATTATTATCATTTATTATTATTATTTTCTCATTTTGCACAGGCTGTTCTTTTTGCCGAATAACATCTCTTGGGCTAGCCACAACTAGCAGCCAATG
>RDPX01000119.1:405175-446698 GCA_003991215.1 Morbakka virulenta | reverse complement strand
TTTTTAGGTCACTAACTTCAATATTAACATTTTCTTGCCTTTCTTTCAGTTCTAATTCTTTCTTTACTCTATTCATCCACTCTGCATTTTTGTTGTGCGTGGGGGGTATTCCCCAAATAATATTCCAAAAAGCAGAAGCCTCTTCCTTATCCGGAGGTAAGTTTGTTTCGTTATTCTTTCCGTCTAACTTCTTGAAGAAACGTGATGGATTTTCACGAAATAACTTATTCTGGTTGAATTGTGTCTTTTTATCGACATAGTTACGAATAAGTAAACTTCCATTGTGAATTTTAACTTTTAGAAAGCTAATAACATTGTTGTACCCTTTTTCATCTAGTTGATATTTCCTATTCATGAGGACTTTTTCTTTGGTAGTGAGGGCATGCTTTTTATTTTTCACTTCTGTTAAGATGGTACTATTCTACCTAACCGGTCTAACGATCCCATCAGCCCAGTACGAGGAACCGCCGGACACCAACCCGGTATTCACTGAGGGCTACTCAGCGCTCGTCGGTAAATAATAATAATAAACATAATAATAATAATAATAATAATAATAATAATAATAAATATGTCATTTGGGTTGGATAAGTGCCCTAAGCCATATTTCAAAAGAGGAAAATTATTCAGTCAAGTACATAGTTTTAGATGAGCATTATCCATTAAAGAGCTTGAGGGGAGAATTGACTGATAGACAGAATTAATGGAAGTGACGAGATCCAACATTGTCATGAACAATGGAAATAAGCTCATTCCTTCATTATGGAAGGCAGTAATTCAAGTAAGAACCTATAGTCGACAAAACTGTATGTGACAAAGGCATACCTTCCACCAAACAAGCCAAATTTATAAAATAATCCGCTAAAGTAAAAGGAATAAAAAATATCAATGCAACTTGGAAGAGTAAACTCCTGCATGACTAATACCCTTAGCGAGTANAAAATTATTCAGTCAAGTACATAGTGTTAGATGAGCATTATCCATTAAAGAGCTTGAGGGGAGAATTGACTGATAGACAGAATTAATGGAAGTGACGAGATCCAACATTGTCATGAACAATGGAAATAAGCTCATTCCTTCATTATGGAAGGCAGTAATTCAAGTAAGAACCTATAGTCGACAAAACTGTATGTGACAAAGGCATACCTTCCACCAAACAAGCCAAATTTATAAAATAATCCGCTAAAGTAAAAGGAATAAAAAATATCAATGCAACTTGGAAGAGTAAACTCCTGCATGACTAATACCCTTAGCGAGTATAAAATGCTGATGTAGATAAGTGCTTCACTCATCAGTGGCTACAAAGAACGGGTCTAAGGGCTTAAACCGACGGATTTATATTAGCTGCTCAAAGCGAATGCATTTTTACAAGGAATTTCCAAGCCGTGATTCTATACACTGGTGCTGATCTAAACTGTCGCTTTTGTGAAAATTCAAGAGAAAGAGTGGATCATATAGTATCTGGATGCTCAAAACTAACGCCAACAGAATACAAATTCATGCATGGTCGATTTGGACACTATCTCCACTGGACGACCTGTCAACATTTCCTTTTCCCACATGCGACTAAATGGTTTGAACACAAATCTGAAGCTATCATAGAAAACGAACAGGTGACAATTCTATGGGATTTTGCTATCCATACTAACAGAACCATCCAAGATAGGCATCCTAATATCATCATTATAGATCGCGAAAGGAATACAAGCTTATCAATACATATGACGATTCAGCGTGGCTAAGGAATTGGAGATACTTTTAAAACATAAAGCTTTACAAATACAAGTAAAAAAGATGTGGAATGATAACGAGACTACGAACACGGCAATTTTTTTGATGCCAAACTCTATAAACAGTCTTCATGGTGATGTCTTTCGTGGGTTCTGCTTGAGCATAGCATCACGTCTAGCAAAGAAAGAAAGCAAGATTATACCGTAAGATGATGAGAAAACGTGACATAAATTAAATACTGAGCATAATATATTATCCATTTTTATATATGTGTACTGATTTTACATTACTTTTACCGTAATTAAACACGAAATGCCTCTTGATAGGGTTCTATCTCAATAGGTATGTTTAACTGTCCCTGATATCAAAAAGGTCTGAGTTNATGTGGAATGATAACGAGACTACGAACACGGCAATTTTTTTGATGCCAAACTCTATAAACAGTCTTCATGGTGATGTCTTTCGTGGGTTCTGCTTGAGCATAGCATCACGTCTAGCAAAGAAAGAAAGCAAGATTATACCGTAAGATGATGAGAAAACGTGACATAAATTAAATACTGAGCATAATATATTATCCATTTTTATATATGTGTACTGATTTTACATTACTTTTACCGTAATTAAACACGAAATGCCTCTTGATAGGGTTCTATCTCAATAGGTATGTTTAACTGTCCCTGATATCAAAAAGGTCTGAGTTAAAAAGTAATAACAAACCAAATTATTTTTTTAATATCACTATCACTATCACTATCATTATTTCTATTACTAATACTATTACTATTACCATTACTATTACCATTACCATTACCATTACTATTACTATTACTATTACTATTACTATTACTATTACCATTACCATTACCATTACCATTACCATTACCATTACCATTACAATTACCATTACCATTACCATTACCATTACTATTGCCATTACCATTACCATTACCATTACCATTACCATTACTATTACCCTTACTATTACGATTACTATTAANACTATTACTATTACTATTACTATTACTATTACTATTACTATTACTATTACTATTACTATTACTATTACTATTACTATTACTATTACTATTACTATTACTATTACTATTACTATTACTATTACTATTACTATTACTATTACTATTACTATTACTATTACTATTACTATTACTATTACTATTACTATTACTATTACTATTACTATTACTATTACTATTACTATTACTATTACTATTACTATTACTATTACTATTACTATTACTATTACTATTACTATTACTATTACTATTACTATTACTATTACTATTACTATTACTATTACTATTACTATTACTATTACTATTACTATTACTATTACTATTACTATTACTATTACTATTACTATTACTATTACTATTACTATTACTATTACTATTACTATTACTATTACTATTACTATTACTATTACTATTACTATTACTATTACTATTACTATTACTATTACTATTACTATTACTATTACTATTACTATTACTATTACTATTACTATTACTATTACTATTACTATTACTATTACTATTACTATTACTATTACTATTACTATTACTATTACTATTACTATTACTATTACTATTACTATTACTATTACTATTACTATTACTATTACTATTACTATTACTATTACTATTACTATTACTATTACTATTACTATTACTATTACTATTACTATTACTATTACTATTACTATTACTATTACTATTACTATTACTATTACTATTACTATTACTATTACTATTACTATTACTATTACTATTACTATTACTATTACTATTACTATTACTATTACTATTACTATTACTATTACTATTACTATTACTATTACTATTACTATTACTATTACTATTACTATTACTATTACTATTACTATTACTATTACTATTACTATTACTATTACTATTACTATTACTATTACTATTACTATTACTATTACTATTACTATTACTATTACTATTACTATTACTATTACTATTACTATTACTATTACTATTACTATTACTATTACTATTACTATTACTATTACTATTACTATTACTATTACTATTACTATTACTATTACTATTACTATTACTATTACTATTACTATTACTATTACTATTACTATTACTATTACTATTACTATTACTATTACTATTACTATTACTATTACTATTACTATTACTATTACTATTACTATTACTATTACTATTACTATTACTATTACTATTACTATTACTATTACTATTACTATTACTATTACTATTACTATTACTATTACTATTACTATTACTATTACTATTACTATTACTATTACTATTACTATTACTATTACTATTACTATTACTATTACTATTACTATTACTATTACTATTACTATTACTATTACTATTACTATTACTATTACTATTACTATTACTATTACTATTACTATTACTATTACTATTACTATTACTATTACTATTACTATTACTATTACTATTACTATTACTATTACTATTACTATTACTATTACTATTACTATTACTATTACTATTACTATTACTATTACTATTACTATTACTATTACTATTACTATTACTATTACTATTACTATTACTATTACTATTACTATTACTATTACTATTACTATTACTATTACTATTACTATTACTATTACTATTACTATTACTATTACTATTACTATTACTATTACTATTACTATTACTATTACTATTACTATTACTATTACTATTACTATTACTATTACTATTACTATTACTATTACTATTACTATTACTATTACTATTACTATTACTATTACTATTACTATTACTATTACTATTACTATTACTATTACTATTACTATTACTATTACTATTACTATTACTATTACTATTACTATTACTATTACTATTACTATTACTATTACTATTACTATTACTATTACTATTACTATTACTATTACTATTACTATTACTATTACTATTACTATTACTATTACTATTACTATTACTATTACTATTACTATTACTATTACTATTACTATTACTATTACTATTACTATTACTATTACTATTACTATTACTATTACTATTACTATTACTATTACTATTACTATTACTATTACTATTACTATTACTATTACTATTACTATTACTATTACTATTACTATTACTATTACTATTACTATTACTATTACTATTACTATTACTATTACTATTACTATTACTATTACTATTACTATTACTATTACTATTACTATTACTATTACTATTACTATTACTATTACTATTACTATTACTATTACTATTACTATTACTATTACTATTACTATTACTATTACTATTACTATTACTATTACTATTACTATTACTATTACTATTACTATTACTATTACTATTACTATTACTATTACTATTACTATTACTATTACTATTACTATTACTATTACTATTACTATTACTATTACTATTACTATTACTATTACTATTACTATTACTATTACTATTACTATTACTATTACTATTACTATTACTATTACTATTACTATTACTATTACTATTACTATTACTATTACTATTACTATTACTATTACTATTACTATTACTATTACTATTACTATTACTATTACTATTACTATTACTATTACTATTACTATTACTATTACTATTACTATTACTATTACTATTACTATTACTATTACTATTACTATTACTATTACTATTACTATTACTATTACTATTACTATTACTATTACTATTACTATTACTATTACTATTACTATTACTATTACTATTACTATTACTATTACTATTACTATTACTATTACTATTACTATTACTATTACTATTACTATTACTATTACTATTACTATTACTATTACTATTACTATTACTATTACTATTACTATTACTATTACTATTACTATTACTATTACTATTACTATTACTATTACTATTACTATTACTATTACTATTACTATTACTATTACTATTACTATTACTATTACTATTACTATTACTATTACTATTACTATTACTATTACTATTACTATTACTATTACTATTACTATTACTATTACTATTACTATTACTATTACTATTACTATTACTATTACTATTACTATTACTATTACTATTACTATTACTATTACTATTACTATTACTATTACTATTACTATTACTATTACTATTACTATTACTATTACTATTACTATTACTATTACTATTACTATTACTATTACTATTACTATTACTATTACTATTACTATTACTATTACTATTACTATTACTATTACTATTACTATTACTATTACTATTACTATTACTATTACTATTACTATTACTATTACTATTACTATTACTATTACTATTACTATTACTATTACTATTACTATTACTATTACTATTACTATTACTATTACTATTACTATTACTATTACTATTACTATTACTATTACTATTACTATTACTATTACTATTACTATTACTATTACTATTACTATTACTATTACTATTACTATTACTATTACTATTACTATTACTATTACTATTACTATTACTATTACTATTACTATTACTATTACTATTACTATTACTATTACTATTACTATTACTATTACTATTACTATTACTATTACTATTACTATTACTATTACTATTACTATTACTATTACTATTACTATTACTATTACTATTACTATTACTATTACTATTACTATTACTATTACTATTACTATTACTATTACTATTACTATTACTATTACTATTACTATTACTATTACTATTACTATTACTATTACTATTACTATTACTATTACTATTACTATTACTATTACTATTACTATTACTATTACTATTACTATTACTATTACTATTACTATTACTATTACTATTACTATTACTATTACTATTACTATTACTATTACTATTACTATTACTATTACTATTACTATTACTATTACTATTACTATTACTATTACTATTACTATTACTATTACTATTACTATTACTATTACTATTACTATTACTATTACTATTACTATTACTATTACTATTACTATTACTATTACTATTACTATTACTATTACTATTACTATTACTATTACTATTACTATTACTATTACTATTACTATTACTATTACTATTACTATTACTATTACTATTACTATTACTATTACTATTACTATTACTATTACTATTACTATTACTATTACTATTACTATTACTATTACTATTACTATTACTATTACTATTACTATTACTATTACTATTACTATTACTATTACTATTACTATTACTATTACTATTACTATTACTATTACTATTACTATTACTATTACTATTACTATTACTATTACTATTACTATTACTATTACTATTACTATTACTATTACTATTACTATTACTATTACTATTACTATTACTATTACTATTACTATTACTATTACTATTACTATTACTATTACTATTACTATTACTATTACTATTACTATTACTATTACTATTACTATTACTATTACTATTACTATTACTATTACTATTACTATTACTATTACTATTACTATTACTATTACTATTACTATTACTATTACTATTACTATTACTATTACTATTACTATTACTATTACTATTACTATTACTATTACTATTACTATTACTATTACTATTACTATTACTATTACTATTACTATTACTATTACTATTACTATTACTATTACTATTACTATTACTATTACTATTACTATTACTATTACTATTACTATTACTATTACTATTACTATTACTATTACTATTACTATTACTATTACTATTACTATTACTATTACTATTACTATTACTATTACTATTACTATTACTATTACTATTACTATTACTATTACTATTACTATTACTATTACTATTACTATTACTATTACTATTACTATTACTATTACTATTACTATTACTATTACTATTACTATTACTATTACTATTACTATTACTATTACTATTACTATTACTATTACTATTACTATTACTATTACTATTACTATTACTATTACTATTACTATTACTATTACTATTACTATTACTATTACTATTACTATTACTATTACTATTACTATTACTATTACTATTACTATTACTATTACTATTACTATTACTATTACTATTACTATTACTATTACTATTACTATTACTATTACTATTACTATTACTATTACTATTACTATTACTATTACTATTACTATTACTATTACTATTACTATTACTATTACTATTACTATTACTATTACTATTACTATTACTATTACTATTACTATTACTATTACTATTACTATTACTATTACTATTACTATTACTATTACTATTACTATTACTATTACTATTACTATTACTATTACTATTACTATTACTATTACTATTACTATTACTATTACTATTACTATTACTATTACTATTACTATTACTATTACTATTACTATTACTATTGTTGAGCAATCTATAAGCAATTGCCAAGGTTGGTTCTTAAATGGATATTTGGCCTTTTATGCTCTTAAGGGGAATCTTGCAAATCAAAAGTCACTTGACGAGTCTTCCCTGAAATCAAATTGATAAACAGCATGAATGAAAAGGGAAAAGAAGCCTAACACTTTAAGGTGAATGGAAAGGTTCGTGTTTTTTCCCTATATTCTTTGACTGGTTGTGGAAAATTAATGCACCTGGTGGATACTGAAAATTGCATAGAGTATTTATAGACAGGAAGAAAAACATTTCTCATTCTTTGATTGTACCTATACAAAAGGTTTTATTTTTGAACTTTAATTCCTCAGTGGTCCCTGTAGGTAGACTCATATTGATCTCTTCCAGCTACGTCTAACTGTCAAATATAGGGTGTATAGGAAACCTTTGTACTCACTGGATCATGAAAGATTGAAACAATCCAGGTCACGATTTCATAGGACATTTTCTTTCGGGCACCTGGCCCTTCATCAACATCAGCAAAAGAATGATGCAGAAATCAATCAAGAAAAACACATGCAATAAAACTAAGTAGAGTTACATCAGGATCGTAGCTGATTTTTAATGTCATATAGCCCCCTGGGGAAAGCAATATAGATGACTTTTTATCTTTAAAAAACTTTTTAAACGTTTAACAATTGCCAAGAAGTCGTGTAGAAGGTCAGCTGTAGAGTTAATACGTTGAATTAAAAAGGAAATCTAGTGATCGTTTAGTATTTCATTGAGGCCTAACCCCCGTCAAAGATTTCTCTTCCAGAAGTAGCCCCTCTGCTCAAACAAAGTCAGCTACGGGGCTGAGTGGCACCAGAGGGTACTGAATGTATGCCTTGTCAGAGTCTTTTCAAGCAGGTAGATATAACGTCCACATTTCATCTAAGACAAAATGCATTAATGACTGAATGTGACTGAATTAATCACATTGTGATAATCCTGTGCGTATATAATTTTTCTTACTCAATTAAGTCACAGACTAGTATTATTGATGGTTTGCTTTTAAACATGTGTTCCCCTTTGTTTTTATTCCTCTTGTTCCGCATAAAAGTAAACGATAACGAAATTCCCTTTTGTCTTTTATATATTTTAAGTCATTATAGCTTACGACTGAAGCTAATAGAGAACATTAATCTTTAGCTTTTTTAAGGGGTCTTCTGATAAACTCTTCCTTCCGGGCTTGAAACCTGTGGTGTGTCGACTTTGTTGTTTGTACATATTGTGAAAGCATACAAAATGAAGTTAAGGAAAAAACAGTAACTAGAAGAATAATTTTTGACTATTATTATTATTTGCAATTTATTTTCTTACGTAAGTATTACACGTGTAAATGTGCGTCCGTATTATCTTGAAATCTTATAATTCTAATTCTATAAAATCTTATCTTGAAACAGTTGCTCTTTCTTGTTACTAATTTTTGAACTTTCCTAATTGGAAGAATAAAGACTCAGGAAGTTGCAAGCTGAGAAGATCAGAGAAAGACATTAATATCAGTACCATATACTATTTATATCTCTGGTTATATCTTTGTTTCTCCAAACCATAAAAACTTTATTTCACAGTGACAAACTTAATATGATGTCAGAAAATTACAGCAAGGAAACCAAGTTTTTAATCCGTCAGCCATTTGATACCTAAAATCTTAACCACTTAAACCTGTACTTAACAGAACGATCAAAGCTTAGTATTGTAAAAACTGAGGTACTTTGAGTTGTGGTGTCACTCAGTTAATGATAATATTATATTTAGTTATCGCTGGAACTTTTCATTCTTCACTTCAAGTTAACACGTGCCATCGTTTTCAGTGTTCCATCTTTGCATACGATTCAATTATGGTGAATTTTTCGTTTAATGACCTTTGACAAGAAAAGTAAAAAGCTCTGTATGTATCGATCTAGAGAGAGCATGTTATATAACAAATTTTTCAAAAATGTAATTCTTATTACCCATGGGGAGTGTCGGATTCGTGTGTTTATTACATGGAGGGAGAGGGAAAAGAGGGCATAATAAGACTTGAATATCAAAGCTGTTGAAAATTAGCCTTATATCAGCATTAATTACCAAGAGGTCAGTTACAGTCGTTTTTTCTTAAAAACAGTAATGTAGCTTTTTTCTTTCCTTTCATTTATTAATAACCCTAGACATTTTCAAACATTTTCTCGGTGCATCACCCCTCTATCAACAGGGAAGAACACCTTCAAGGTTTGTAAGGGGTTTAAACTTCAAATATGCTTGCATGTATTATTACAAGATCCTTACCTTAACCTTAATTCTCTCCGTGCCAGGAGACACATAAAGCTCCGACATCACTACTCCACTTGGATAGGTCTGAAACTGCATTGCGTGTTGCGTTCCATCTCAACCATTCCGCGCCACGTTGTTTTCGGCCAACCTCGTTTCCTTCTTCCCTCTGGTGTCCATCCGAGGGCAACAACAAAGTCGTCTGACGGATCCTTCCTTGACAAGTGTCCTATCCAATTCCACCGATGCCTCCTAATCCCTTTACTAACCTTTTCCGTTAATGCCATTTGTAGCACTATTTTGTTGTTGGTATGTTGCTCCCAATAGACCTTGAAATTATTCTCAGGCATTTGGTTTGAAAACTATTCAGTTTAGCTTCTTCTTTCTTGATTAATTTCCAGGTTTCACATTCATAGAGCAGCAGGGAGAAGGCAAGACTCCTGAACAGTGAGGCTTTCGTCTTATTACTGATATCGCTGGCTTTCCATATGTCAGATGACTGTCTCTTCATTTGTGTGCTTTCCAGAGCAATTCTCTTTTTGATATCTGCTGTCGTACCTCCATCTTTGTTAACAGTCACTTCTAGATATGCGAAACTGTCTACTTCTTCCACGTTGCTCTCTTTAACTTTCATTTCAATGTCACTCTTGGTGTTCGTTTTCATGACTTGGCATTTCTTTCCATTGAGCCTGAGTCCAATTTTCTCTGCATTGTCTTCCAGTTTGCTAGTTTTCTGCTGTAGTTGTTGCATTGTTGATGATAGCAGGGTGATGTCATCCACAAAGTCGAGCTCTTCCAGCAGATAACCGTTTTTTTGTCGTCTAGTGTTCTTTGCACCACCCAATTGATTCCCAAGAGGAACAGAAATCCTGACATACAGCATCCTGCTTCACTCCTGTTCTCAGTGCGAACCAATCAGTTGTCTCATTTTCGTCGATTACAGAATTCTGGAAGTCTCTGTACAATGCTTTAACCATCTTTATAAGTTTTGGGAATTCTGTACTGTCTCATTATCCTTCAAAGACTGTCATGGTGGATGGAATCGAAAGCCTTTTCAACATCGACAACATGGATGTAAAGAATGACATTCCATTCATTTTCTTGTTCCAGTATATTCCAAAGGATGAAGATCAGGTCGATTGTTCCTCTGCCATTTCTAAAGCTTGCCTGTTTGTTCCTGAGACTTGCATCAACCTCTTTTTGTATCCTGCTGATGATAATCTTTCTAAGCGCTTTGCTGCCCATTGATAGTAGAGTAATTGCACGCCAGTTTCCACATTCGTTTAGGTTCCCTTTCTTGGGGATTTTGCATGTAAGACCCTTGTTCCATTCTGTTTGAACTCTTGTATTTTCCCAAATATGGTCAGGAACGTGCTTCATCTCTGTGCTCGTCATAGAAGCATCTGCTTTAAGCAAATCTGCAGTGATTTTGTCCACTCCAGGGGACTTCCCATTTTTCAAAGCTTTCACTGCTGTTTTAATTTCTTCAATTGCAGGTGGTTTCACTGATATGTCAAGGCCTTCTATTTGCTCGGTATCATTTTCTGGTAGCTCAGCTGGTGCCTCTTAATTGAGAACGTCGTGGAAGTGTTCTTTCCATCTTTCTAGTCGGGCTCCTTTACTCTTCAGCAGATCTCCATTCTTGTTCCTAACTATTGCTACTTGTCTGGAACTCTGTCCAGTGTGTTGCAGTAATCACATTTAGTCTGGCTTCTTGCCTTCGATCTGTCTGACATGGGTTGTCCTACCAGGAGCACAAGGCTCCAGCCAGTAGAGCTCTCAGGATCAACAAAGCACGCAAGCCTCCAAATAGCGAAGATACTACATTGCACAAGATAGTGATACTTTGGGAGGATTATTGCAAAATCAACATCATCATTTGGCTTCCCGCTATTTCATGTTGCATTGTCACCTACCAGCTGGATCATGCGTAAGATAGCCCAAACAATATCCAATATTTGGCTCTCGGATTTAAAAATAAAGTTGTTGGTATCGAAAGTATTGAACGAAACTTATAAACTTGACTTTAACTGTATCTATATGTTCTGATTTTGGACTTACTTTCGTTTTTGTTCTTAATCATAACATTTTCTCTATTCCAAAGAGAAAATGGATTGTTTTACAAATCAAGTTAATGGCTTAACTCTTAAATCAATAACAAAAATTCAGAACATCCTCAGGGTGAGAGTTTTCCTTCTGTATGCTCTTCAAGTAATAAAATGAGATTTTTGTCATCAGATGGGGTTTGACGTTTCAAACTAATGTCAGTTTACCAACGTTTTGGATGGCAACATGTTCTCATTCAAGCAGTGACAAAGCCAGAAATGACAATTCATTTATCTGCTACGGTCTTACCAGTTACGTAGATCAATCATTTTCAATTGTTGGAACTTAATTGAATGTGATCGTAAATTTTTTTGGTGAAGACCTTTTAGTGGCTCTTCCGTTTGTTGATACAACTTAGGATCTGGTTCCCTTAATACATGTAGAAATTGTAAAAATTTAATAATGCAAATATTTTCAATTTTTCTGATCATATTATGAATTCCTTCTTTTTCCATACTTTCTTATTATTATTTTACGCTGCACAGTTACCATATGCATAGGACTCCAGAATATCTTTTAATCCCGTATTTTTAACACCATCTTTTTCTTGAATTTCACCTCTCGATAATCACTAATGTTCTTGCTAAGTCACTGCCTTCATTAACTCTCGATGGTCACTAATAATATATTTCAGTTCAAGGGGCTGTCTTAAATAAACATATGTGCTTGTGTCTTACAGAAGCAAGCTTGTTTCTAGCAAAGGAAAAACAAAATAGGAAGAAAAACCCACAAGCCACCATAGTTGTGTAGTTACAGTAAAATGTGTATTTGTTTTTATAGAACTATTCCATTTAGGCTAGTTTGTCTCTGTTGTTCAGTTATTGGCATCAGTTTTCCAAAAATTAGATTGCTACTTGCATGATGGACCACGAGGAGGTTGTCAATATCCAGCCCGAGGTGATATCAAAACCATAGATGAGGACTTCCGTTTGTGGCTAGATGCCAATGCCTTAGATATTTAGCTTTTAATTTTGATCATATGCATAANACAAAATAGGAAGAAAAACCCACAAGCCACCATAGTTGTGTAGTTACAGTAAAATGTGTATTTTTTTTTATAGAACTATTCCATTTAGGCTAGTTTGTCTCTGTTGTTCAGTTATTGGCATCAGTTTTCCAAAAATTAGATTGCTACTTGCATGATGGACCACGAGGAGGTTGTCAATATCCAGCCCGAGGTGATATCAAAACCATAGATGAGGACTTCCGTTTGTGGCTAGATGCCAATGCCTTAGATATTTAGCTTTTAATTTTGATCATATGCATAAATATATATATATATATATATATATA
The DNA here is from genome assembly GCA_003991215.1 of Morbakka virulenta. NCBI lineage: Eukaryota > Metazoa > Cnidaria > Cubozoa > Carybdeida > Carukiidae > Morbakka > Morbakka virulenta. The sequence continues at coordinate 432,842 of RDPX01000119.1, read as the reverse complement.
TATATATATATATCTATTCGACACAGGAATATATATATATATATAAATGGTGAACGACAGAAGAATCAACAAAACTTAGTTTAGAACTGTCAGTTTCATGTTTCACAATTGTCAGCTTTGTTTAGCTGACGATTGTGAAAACATGAATAAATACTACTGTACATTGCCCTGGATTGACTTTACGCATTTCATACTCATTTCTTCGTACTCACGATACATTATTCAGTCCATAATTTTCTTTCACATGCCAAATTTCCTTTGTTTCTTATCCTTTTTCTTATAAACTAAAAAAAAGAGAAGTTCAAATATAGTAGTTTCCAAACAACGTAATGAGCTATAAATTAAGTGATTCAAAACTTGTTTTATTTAAAACATCATACCTATATTTCTTGTCAGGTCTGTTATTATCTTCAAACGGGGTGTTATAAAATATCCAGAGGGGGCTCCATCGTCACCCTGTACAATTGCCTAACGGCTTCATTCTTGGTTGCTTAAATGCTTCTTTTTTCTCCAGCAGGTTTAATCTTAGGTTATTCTCAAAACCATTAAGGGTCATTTTGTGACCCACACATTTATCAGTTTATGACATTCTCCAATTACCCCTGATTCTAACTTCTATTAAAATTAAAAGTGATTAAATACTTTATATGCAAGCATGTCATGCATATCATGTAAATTTCTCTTCAGTTCTTTTTAACAAATCCCCCTTCTGCCACTACAGTCATCAGCTTGTCCTTGAGCAAAACGTACTCCAAAAATGTTGCAATCTGTTTTATTCTGCTTGCCTTTCTTCTTTATCTCCGGCCTTCTTCCCGAGTCTGTCAGTGTGTAACTCAAGGTGAGTGTTGCATATCTCATTTATTGTCTTAAATACTAAAGGAGAAAAACCCTGGTATGTTAGCTTTCTGTAAAAAGGCTCGGCAAATACAACACTTTCCATTTAAAACAGTTTCGGATCCTCTTATTTTTAATCTATATTAATTGGCAAAAGCTAATGCTAAGACACAATTTCTAATTTGTTGTTGACCAAAAATCTATCTACCCATTAAATAGATTCAATTAAAGTTTTTTTCAGTCGTCTTTGGAAGTTTATTATTAAACATAATTTTTAATCATTAATTGCAATTAAACACGTTCATTTTATCAGAAACATATTTGCTAGCGCATGTCTGGACCATGATGCCACAGTGAGAAAATACTTTCCATGCTTGAAAATTCTGAACTTTATGGACTCAGAGGAAGCCATAGATGTAAGAGCTTTATCATGTCAAGAGTCGTAAACTTTTTCTGAGCTACGTTTCGAGAGATACTTCTCCCATCGTCAGGCTACTGAAATGATTAGATACGGCTATTCACTCACGTCCGCACTACCAAAGTATAAAATAGTAGAAACTTTGCGTCTTTTTGTCTTCAGAGCCAAGGGGATGAAAACTGGAAAGAAATAGTCCTTTAGTTTGTTACCTCTAATTCTCCTTGGTGGAAAAAAACCTGTCCCCTACAAATATTAAAAATCAGTTCATTTAGAGCAGGCATGTCAAACTGAGACATAAATTTGTATTGTCATGAGGGGCGCAAAAGTTAAACACGTTAAATAAGAATTTTTGTGATTTATTTTTCAATTTAGAAACACACAGGTAAATTAAAGTAATAATGTATATGATGTCAAAGCTTTGATTTCTGTCCGTTGATACGCATACAGGTAAGAGTCTGTCAATGAGTTGAAGGAGAAAGGAAGATCATTTGTGCAGGCCGCAAGCGTGCTTACGTTGGACCGCATGCGGCCAGCGGGCCACGTGTTTGACATGCCTGATTTAGAGAATTTTAATCCTTCACGGCTCAGCAATAAATGATGCACTTTAGCAGAATCAAGTTTGACAACCTTTTGGATGGTTTCGCACCGCACTTACATTAACACAGGAGTTTTCACTGTAACCTACCAATATGCTATTTTTGTCTATAAATACTAGAGATGCTCCGTTTTTTATATTAATCAAGCTAGTATAGACTAGTTAACTAGCCTTAAGGTAAAATTCTCATACAATTAAATATTATTTTGTAGTAGGCAAGGTACCTTTTGTAAATTATAGAAGCGTTTTGCGTCATGATTATTATTCTCGGTGTAGTCATACGATAGCATACGAAGAAACGCTGAATACATGATTTCAGTTTTGTTGCCAACTATACCTATTCACGGTAGCTTGGCCCCTTTCGAATTTTTAAAATTTAATATCGATAATAAGTTGTAGGGCCTTTGTTACTTTAATTATGTGAAATGTTTATTGTGTACCCAACTCATTTATAACTCAAGATTTTCTGAAGCCCAATTAAGTTGCAAGAGAAACTTTTTAAAAAATGAATAACAAAAGTTCCTTTCTTATGCAACCATCTGTAATGCAAATAAAAGTGGACTGCATAAGGAAGTCGTCGCGTAAAGAAAGATTGCCAATAATGTGACGTTTTTTAGTACAAATACTTCTTGTTTAATTTTTAATAAAGGAAATAGCTGTTGGAAATAGGAATTGTATGAATAATAATGTATACATGAATAAATATTAACCAACATTTTAAATAGAAAAGATTTTTGTCAGTTTCTACTTTAACTTCTTCATACAATCAAGGGTTCTATCCCTAAGTAAAAAAATTAAAAAACACGAGTGCAACATATCGTGTACCTCTTTCTTGTTTGCAGCGTGAGTCAAGTTTAAAGCCACTTTATTCCACTATTTTCAGACATTACACCTCTGAGTGTATCATATTACGTAGTTCTTCAATGTCAACAAAGTTTTCAGTGGCTGCATCAGATAATTCTGTTTCCAATGCATCTGTGTAGCTGCAGCTTGATAGACATGAATTCAAGAAAACATGTCTGATACTGACACTTTATTCTAACTCAAATCTTAATCTTAAATTGCAGCATTGGATGACATTAAGAACAAATACCTTTTTAATTACCTCGCTAACATTAGTACAACCATCAATGAGACTAAAAACATTGCAGAGAAAACGTTTGCGGTACTGCAACTTAGTCGCCTGTATGAGCCCATTGGTTGCAGCTTGTTGCTGGTAGTGATTGGTGGAAGGAAACAAGCTATTAATACGGTAAATTGCTTTAAAGATACGCCGGGACGTAAAGTTGTTTAGAAAAAGGAAAGTCTCCTAATTCTCATCTTCTGAGAATGGTTGATCCAAACGCCGTCACCACGGAGTGAACAATTCAGACATCAGGTATGCCTTCTTGTTACCCTCTTTTTCAAATTAAATCTTACTGGCAATTCAACCTTTGAAAGAGAATGGTTTCTTTGATCTCGCAACAAGAAGAGATCGCAAGTTTAAGTCTTGCGTATACTACACGAAAAAGCTATCAGAACTGAAATTCATTTTAGGGCTAATATTGCATTTGGAAATTTTCAAAAGAAAAAGCCATTGGTTGGCGTCAGAAAGGACATCCGGCCAAGAAATTCCTCACTGACAAATCTAACTCCCTGTGAAAGGCACCATCTGAGCCCCAATTACTGGGAGAAAATGACGTTAAAACCAAAAAAACAACAAAACAACAATTTGCATTTGGATTGCAGTGCAATGCATTGCATTTGCGTTACATTACATTGCCTTGCGTTTCATTTCTAGTATTATCATACCCAATGCTTTAGTCAACCTGGTTGGTGATGTGATGTTGCTGAAATGACATTGCTTATACATATACTCAATCTGCAGACAATACCGTTTCGCCCTTTGTGGGCTCATCAGTGCAGCACAGAGCTTCAGAGACATCACTCTGATACATAACTCTCTGGCCATGTTGCCGGTACAAACACAGCCTAAACAGTTACTGTGGGATCTTATCTGAGTGCTCAAACTACGCAAGCGCAGTGAGCTCAGCATTATACATTATCATCCACATTATACATAAACATACAAGACGTTGCTTGTAAGGTAAAATAATCATTTGTTCAAAGTTGACTTACATGGGATGTTTAACCAGAGTTATTTTTTAGAATATGAAGAATTTGATTGGTTGGAGACGAAGTCTCAATCTGTGGGACGACTTTATTGCTTTATGGTTACGAAAATGTCAATCTGTTAGTTGCAATATGAAAGTTTAGATTTCTTTTTATACTTTTTAAGGTTCTACATTATACAGTTTCTAATGGCAATTCATAACATTCAATCGAGCCTGTACTACTGGATGACATATTTTAGACAAAAATAATGGTGGTTTCAAATAGTAAAAACGGTCAGTTTAACTGAAAGTATTAAATACAATGTGATTTTGTATACAGAATTGTAATTGAATTTAATTACAATTCTGAAAAACAAGTTTTTCCCACTTATTAACTGAGGATGGGACAAAATTGCCCCGAAACGTTCTTGAATATATTGTAACAGATTTCTCTTAAATAATTGGTCTGCCATGGATGTGTCAATGAAATGAAATGAAATAAAAGATTTACAAATGACTATTCTGTTCTGATTTATCTGTCATGCGGCTCGTCGTGGATATCATCCTCAAATTCATACTAAAGTTGCGTTTTCCATCTGATGTCTGGATTCAGTTAGTTTTGAAATATCCCTCGAAATCTTTTGATTGCACAAAACCAACAAAAATCAACTCCCCTTCCCCAAATCCATTTGTAATGTGATATTATTGAAAACAACGTCCTTCTTCTTACCTCCTTCCAGTACATATGATCACCTGTTGATTGATAAGGTCACTGTTTTAGAAAATTAAAGCCCATCTTATCAGCTGGGCACCCCAAGGCAAAGAAGATAAACTTGACACTGGCCATAAATAAAGGTAATATAGTACTTGGCAGTTTTTCTCATCTTGTTATCTACTGTGGTATTTACTTGGGAAAGATGGATGTCGAGATATAACCACAGGATTAGTCTACATCAGATCAGGAGGTTACAATGTGGTATATAAAAAATCAACATTTATGACAACTTGAGCTGAAGAAAAAAAAAGCCAATTTGAAATACAATATAGCCAGAATCAAAACGTATTTAATATAATTAACGCCATAATATTCATTTACTTATACATATTTATACAAGATAAGCATTTTGGTAACATATTTATACTTTCTTATGTATCCATACCTATTTACCTGTATATATATAAATTAATTATTATGAATTACAATTTTATGCTGTAAATTTCCACGTATTGGAAATTAGTGTGTGTGTGTGTGTATTACAAAGAGGCAAAGAAATAGAGAGAAAGAAGAAATACAAGGAACTTATGTCAATCTAGTTGTTTCTTTTCTTTCTTTTCTTGTTTGTATTACGATGAAAGTATCCTCATTGTTATATATTTAATTCGCTGCTTACTTTTTATCATGTGATGAAACCTAGATTAAAGTAAGAACTATGTACGATAAAATTCCACCTGGTCTATGAATATGGAGGTGTAAAAAATGACAGGAAAAAAAACACCTTAAGCCAAAAGATAAGAGTTTACTTGTCATGACCTAAAATTATCTAAGTCAGTTGATAAAGCACACTTAAGTACTGTGAATATGAAAAAATTATGTAATCTGCGTAATTTAGTAGGATTTAGTTAAATATTGTACATAGTTGGTCATCCATTGCAGTAGAGAAGTTTGAAAGTCGTTATTGCTGTAGTAGATGTGCGATGAGAATTGTACTTGCAAGCATTTTTAAAAGGTGTGCTCCTAGGAATCGTGTTTTTGTTAGAAATTTGATTCGTATGTTTTGCTTTTAACACAAGTTCTAATTTGAAGAACGTAAACAAACAACGTAAACTATAAATATGTTAGTAAAACCAAATAATAACATACACATAGATACCTGTTAAAAATTTATATCTCAAACTTAGTTTTGAACAAGGATAAGGTACTTCGACCATATTTAAAAAAAATCAAACAAGGCAAAGGATTTTCTTCTTCTTCTTCAAGCTTTTAACGCTTTCTGCAGGATAGTTGCTAACTGAACCAATGAGCTCCACTTTGTTTATTCTTTGCATGCTTGGCACTGCCTCCATATTCTCTCGTGTTATAACCTAATCGTCTCCTTCGTCACCCTCTTCTCCTTTTTCCAGGTATTACCATCCCAATATCTCTCTTCTTTTCACATGCTCAACATCTCCTATTTCATGTCTGCATACCAGCTCATGTCTGCCTGTTTACATTTTTCTCTAGTGGTCCTCATTCCTAAACTTTTCAAAATATTGGTATTCCTAATCTTGCTCTTCAGCTCATGGCTACATGTCTACCTGTTTATTTTTATCCCGGCTCTCTCTGGTTTGCTGTCTTGTCGTACGGGAGAGCGTTTCTATAGCATACGTTATTGCTGGTTGCATAAATGTACTCAAAGCCTTTCCTTTCACTTACATTGGAGCCCTAATGCCACAAAAAGATACCTGTTAAGACTTTCCAATTTCTCCATCCTGCCTTCACTCTCCTACCAAACACACAGCACGATTCTCCATACCCTGTTACTGTGCTCCCTACGTACTTGAGATTTGCCTATGATGTAGTGTTGTGTGAGAGAGCAACGAGTAGCTGAAGAAATGTGGAATAGTAAAAGGCAGTATTGGAGACTAGAGGCATGCGGACATTGAGTGCAAAGACAGAATACCCCTGCTTTAATGGTGTGGAGCAAGGAGAGTGCTAAATTTGGTTCCGAGAGTTTACCGCAACTAGAGGAGCTGAGACTGCCCTATGCTGTTGCTTCCCTACTCTTAAAGCTGGTTTTTATGGTGATTCCACTGCGGAATACTGGTCTTAATTTGCTGCTGTTAATGTACGTGTAACCCACAATTTTGCTTCCTTCTTTCTGTTGTACTACTTCTTGCTCTCTGTATTTTCACTTTGGTCCAATCTTTTCTTGGCTTCTCTTTTTGCTTCCAGTGCAAGTTTTAATTCCTCTGACTACCATCAAGTCTCTTTATCTCCTCTTCTCTTACCCGATGTTACTCCAAACACATTCTTACCCACGCCACCTCTTCTTCTGATCCNAAACTTGTTCATTTTCTCTGTAAGACAGTTTACTCTTTTCAAATCCAAAGAAATCCATGCCTCTGTCACAATTCTATCTGACCCTACCTCTATTCCCTTGTTGTCTTCTTCAGAGCTCCCTTTGACTCTTCCTCACTCATTTGATCATCTTAATTTCTCGAGCTATGCCATTTTCTTGACACTCATGGGTTTTCCTCATTCGTCAGCATTTCAAAATACTGCTTTCGCCAACTCTTGCTTTCGTCACCTCGGGTAAGAGCTTTTGCACTTCCATCGCTTATCAGTTTTACCTGATTGTCCTGCCTTTATTTATGCTGTTGCTTCCCTACTCTTAAAGCTGGTTTTTATGGTGATTCCACTGCGGAATACTGGTATTAATTTGCTGCTGTTAATGTACGTGTAACCCACAATTTTGCTTCCTTCTTTCTGTTGTACTACTTCTTGCTCTCTGTATTTTCACTTTGGTCCAATCTTTTCTTGGCTTCTCTTTTTGCTTCCAGTGCAAGTTTTAATTCCTCTGACTACCATCAAGTCTCTTTATCTCCTCTTCTCTTACCCGATGTTACTCCAAACACATTCTTACCCACGCCACCTCTTCTTCTGATCCTTTGACAAACTCTTCTCATTTCTTCATCAGTCTCAGAACAAAAGTGTCTTTGTTTTTTTCATCCCCTTAGTTTCCACCATTTTACTTTTGATGGCGAATTGACCTTCTTCCTTGTTTGCTGACACGGTCACAGTAACAGCCAGTGGGAGTTGCTGTGATGTCACACTCTCCCCTAGGTATCCTTTGCAATCCGTCACCTATTTTCGTATCCAAGATCTAGCCAGAACTTTAGGCGATTTGTGGTTCTGGATTTCTGTTCATATACGCCACCATGTGCTTTACATTCTGCAAGAAGAAAGTGTTCAACACTACTAGATCTCTGCTTTAAGTAATGTCTTGCAGTACCGCCCCTTCTCAGTTTTTGATACCAAATTTCATTTATGACATTCGCACTTCCATTGTTTTTCCAATCCACATGCCCATTCCAGTCTCCTCCTATCCAAAGTGTCCTCATTTATCTCTTTTTAAAACAGCTCTTTTCCTGGTTTGTGCAACCCACATAAACACTCATGATGCTGTCTATCATCCCATCTATGTTCAGCCTCATTTACATTAACCTGTCTGATCTTTTATCCACGTATAGCATAATCCTATTTATTTCCTTATTCAAGACAATCCAAATCCCTCCTGGTGTTATCTCGGACATAAAACAGCTTGACTCTGCCTTCCACCTCTTTTGCTTGTGCACCATTCAAATGTGCCTCCTGCACATACAAGATGTTAACATTTCGTCTTTTCATAAAATCCATCCTCTCTCTTCCTTCTTTTTTTAGCTTTTTTCATTAACCAAACCAACTCTTATTGCAGCAGCCGTAGTCCATTTATCACGTTGTACGACAATGTAGTCTTGCATCGCTTCTGGGAGACGCTCTAGCCTGTTCTGGTTCTTCATTTATTTTACTCATGATTGAGTTAGAACAAAATGTTTACAGTGATTTCCTTGCCTACCGTAGCTGCCCTCCTTTATCCAGACTTGGGACTGGCAATACGTCCAACGACACCAGTGGCAAAGTTAGGGCAAAAAATTTTAAGAAAATAAACTAAAAATAGAAAATTTAAGGCTTACCTAATCTCATTCGAAACAGTGGAAAACCTTTTTCTAATTAAAAAGATAATTGTAAGGTATTGCTTGATTAGAAACGTGATCGTAGACCATTTCAATTCAGGAAACTGCAACTACCTTGGCACTTATGCTGTGCTATAGAAATTATAGGTAATTTATACTTAGGTAATCAAACGAAAGATAATGTTAGAACTTCAAATAAAATATGCTATAAAACCAAAAGGAAAGTCTTCCCCGGCGGGAAATGGAACCCTGGTCTCTTGCGTGACAGGCGGGGATACTCGCCACTACACTGCCGAGGATTCGTACGGTCAAGCAGATTACTACATAATAAATTTTGGGTTTTCGGGGGTGCTTATCATTTTTTTATTTTATTCAATGTTTTGATTGTAGGCCTCCTTCATTTTAAAAACGGGATTGGCGACCCCTAACAAGTAGAGAGTGTTAAAAATTTTTCCTTAACGTGTCAAAATGCTGTTTCTCTGTCATGTATCTATATCACTGTTTCTCTTATGTAGGTTGAAGAGCAGTCCCAACAGCTCGCAAAATATACAACTTGTGAATTGTGTAAAGGAGATAAAGTGTCCCAGTACGGAAAAAGAGACATTAATAAATTATTCAAAATACAATATTCAAAACATAATACTCTACACCGAGAGTGTGCTCGTCAAAAAAACACCATTCAAGCTCTTCTTTTTCTCTAGTCAGTTCCGAAATTCAGAAGCAAGGAAGAAGTGGATAGTATCGATGAAACGTGAAAGTAAAAATAAAGCAAAGTGGCTATCGTGTAACAGGGATAGACCGTGTTCCATACATCTTACAGACGGTGAAACGACTCTTGCAAACCTTGACCCAACATTAAATTTGGGTTACCAGGTTTCATGTGCAAAACACAGAAAGGAATTGTTTAGGGAACACCTTACTGAGTCTTTCATTGATGGCACCCCTGGTAAACAGTGGGCCCATTTTTGTCTTCCACAGATTCCCATCCATGAAAGACCCGAGAGGAAGCAACAGATAAAGTAAAAGTGGGGCTGAAGGCACACAAGACATAATAAAATGCAAGACATACGGATCGCCCCTCCTGGACCCTCCTTGGGAAAGCCTTTTCTCTTGGGTTGGTTTTCAGCCAGTGCTCAAGCATGCTGAGCCCACCTGTCCTGGATGGTTGGATCCTATAGCCAAAGCCTCGACCATAAAGAGACTAGAGCTCTACACTTGATCTTGGCCAAAAGGCCGAGAAGCGAAGGGAACCACTTACTACACAAAAAAGAAAGTTAAATTCAGCGAAAAAAACAGTATTGATAATGAAAGGGACTGTAAAGGTACCACAGAAAATAACATAATTAAAATGGAGCATGGAGATCTCTTTCTTCTTGATGGATCTCTTTGTTCTGAGCATTAGTACGGCGCAAGACCATGAACAGTATCTCGTTAACAGGCGTGTTGAAAAACCGGCTTTGATCAAGCCCTTCATAAGGAAATTGACTAATCAAAGCAGCAGGATAAGAAAATTGAAAACTTTCACGAAAGGAACCACAGCATTTTCATGAAAATCAAAACGGACTCAAATATAAAATTTAATACTGCTTTTCTTTCACAGCTCAACTTTATGTTGATTTTAATCTACTGATGCCATATTTGAACAAGATACATTTTTTGGAGAATACCAAAGGGAGCTGGAAAAGTAGTATATTATTGTGTTTTACTTACTGCTAAGACTCTTAAAAACTAGCCCTACTTATCTCCCAGTAGTTTTCAAACCACGTAGTTTTAAATAAATCTTCAAATCTTGCAACTTGCAGAGAAGAAATTAAATTATAATGCATTAAAAAAATAATGTGCCGAGTGATATATTTCATAATAGTTTTTACTTTATATTTAAAGTCCCTTTTCTAAACGTACAAAAGCATCGTCAAAGTTTTTACCCCATAAACTCGGGTCCAGACTCCAATTCTCAGACTCGTCAAAATAATATCCGATTCGTGTATTACTTGATATCCCTCTTGTGAGATCAACGGTTAATAGAGTCTTTAAACTGTATTCAAACTTAGAATGTGAAAAATCACAACAACGTCTTTTACAAGAGTTTTTTTAGTCAGACCACTATCTTTTCTTAATGATTGCATTCCGTAGTGATTGGTTAATAATGTTGAACATTGTAAGACCTCCTTCTTCAAATATTTCATTGATTGAATTCGTGATGACCAAAATTTCATGAAAATGAATTGATTTTAAATAGTCGAGCATGTTAAAGAAGGAACGTTTGTTAGAGATGTCAAGAAATATTGTTTTTTTCATTTTCTAGGGAATGTGAAAATATTAATTCCATCGACTTTGCTATCAGCTTACTTCATTGTCTCGTAGAAGCATAAAAAGTTGCCGTCGTTTCCTAGGCCTAGTAAAGGATTAACCCTGAATTCTGCCAATTTTTTCCACTGACAGCTGACATATTTTCCTTCTGCTTTTGGCAATCATTTATTATTGATTTCCTTTACTAAATCCTCTAAATAGGGTTGTAACAATGACAGGTATATGTCAATAATCTTTGGTAATAACGGAGCTTGTTCAGTTTGATAGGACCTTTGTTTACATTGGTTACTATCATTGTTGTTGTTTTTCAGTACGTTTTAAGCTTTTTGCGTTTGGGAGAATATTCAACCAAGACAAATCTCTGGAGCCGTCCTTACTGTGCTGCGAAGGTGGTGCAAGTTATTGTAAGAAATTCTACACTTAAAATAAACAAATGACACTGCTTTGCTATTGCTTTTGGTTGTTTGGCAGTTGTCTGTGGTGCAGCTTTAGTCTTGTAACTTGCATCATCGTGGTGTTCTCTCGTCATGCGACTTGCATCATCGTNTAATCTTTGGTAATAACGGAGCTTGTTCAGTTTGATAGGACCTTTGTTTACATTGGTTACTATCATTGTTGTTGTTTTTCAGTACGTTTTAAGCTTTTTGCGTTTGGGAGAATATTCAACCAAGACAAATCTCTGGAGCCGTCCTTACTGTGCTGCGAAGGTGGTGCAAGTTATTGTAAGAAATTCTACACTTAAAATAAACAAATGACACTGCTTTGCTATTGCTTTTGGTTGTTTGGCAGTTGTCTGTGGTGCAGCTTTAGTCTTGTAACTTGCATCATCGTACATTTGGTCTCTGCAATCCTCTAAATTCACGTGATCTTTTGTTAAGATATCTTATGTCACTTTTATGATCGGAAAAGTCTTTATGTTTCCATAAGCCAATAATTGCGTATGAAACATGACGTGCTAAATTTCTAAAAACTTGTTTTGATTGTCACGGTGCGTGTATTGGTTTCCTTGTCCCTACCAGAAGCATTACCTGTATAACATAGTATTCCATATGGCTACCCTATTTTTACTAATATGCCCTTGGAGGTAAATTCCCCTATGGACAGGATATCTTAAGCAATATAAAACGTTTGAATGATATTTGCGCTCGTTTTTTTTTCAACAAGGTTTCTGTCGATCATTTTTCTAACGATTGCGGCATTTTGAAACTATTAATTAATGAGCTCGTGGAACTTTGTGACATGCTAATGCTTGATGGAGAAGGAAGGGAATTGCAGTTTTCTTCCGTGACAAAAAAAGAAATAGGAAAATACAAAAAGTGGTCATCAAATGATAATAAAATTTCCAGTAATTAGCTGCTAGCTGTAAATTAAGTGATTAGGTCTAATTGTTCACACTTACAATAGCTGATGATTTTATGATTTTTGGTTAATGACAATAGTTCATTAATCTTTTCTTTCTCGTGATTAATTGCTAAAACTTAACGTTTTCATGCTAGCATTTTTAAAAGTATGGCTGCTTTTAGCCTACGGCTGGGAACCGTTATTTTCTCCCTTGCAATTCCCTTTGGTCACTGATTTTTCGCTCTGTTTATGATAATCACTCGAAATTATTTAATACAATGGACCTGTTCATTATCAAAGCTGTGCATTCAAGATCGCATGAAAAATATACGTTGGCATTTTAGAGTAAAAATTACAAACATGATGAAGAGCGAATAGTTATATCTAGGTAGAGAATGTTTTAGTCAGGTTCACCAAGCTACTAGTACTATATAATCTAGTACTACATGCTCCGTGGTCGGGTGGTCGTCGACTAAACCGGCTCCTCCATCTTCACCTTAGTGTAAATGAGGAGAGTAACTATCAATACCACATGAATAAATACAGGGCCTTTCAAATGGAGGAGGAGTTCTTCGAAACCAACAGCATACTAGCTAGAGATTGTGTCTCAATTAAAACACATTGAGAGAAGGTAACAGAAAACCACTCTCTCGCAACCCTTCCCTTAAATATCATGGATCATGTGAAAAGAAACAAGAGAGCTGGCGTAAACGGAACTTTAGATCAAAGTGTCGTGTCTAACATGAGAAGTACCAAGGCTCCTCAGGTCGTTATCAAATTACAACCTTGCAGTGAATTGAAGAAAAATTGGACATTGAACGAAAGATAGCCACATGCAATTTGAACATATTGGGTTCAGGAAAAACACGATGATAAAATCAAAGTGAATTCTACAGCAACCTGGTAAGAGTAATCTATAGTAGAGGAAATGAAAGTAGAAAAGAGGTAGCAATTCTGCTTGATAAGAATTCTGGACAAACGGTCACTGAGATTACATTTCACAATGATAGGCTCATGTTAGTAAAATTAAAAGGATAACCAGTCGATGTAAATGTGTTAATGGTTTATGTGCCTACGTCTGCCCATGAGTTTGAAGTGGATGACATGTATTACCAAATTGAGCAATGGTTGGAGGAAGTTTTACTGGGTGACTTCAATGCAGTAGTTGGAGAGAGAAGAGTGAATTAAGCTATAAACCCTGGTTTGGGAAACCAAAATTCAAGAGATACAAAGCTGATTGAGTTCTGTATAAGGAATAACTTGTACTTTCAAAACCATAACAGGAGATACACAGAAGTACCAGATAGAGTACATTCTAATAAATGGGAGACACCGAGGCAGCGTGAAAAACACAAGAGCTTATTTACGAGCACATGGGTATACAGATCATAACTTGGTTGCAATTTAAACCTGGCTGAAGGTCAAGAGAGTAAAAACAGGGAAAAAAATCCCAAGGTGGAGGATCAAGAAAATAAAAGGCCCATGATGTAAATATTTCAGGGAAACAATGGAAGAGTCGGTAAAAGTTTGACATGTCAAGCAAAAGACATTAAATCCAAATAAAAAAGGGAAACAAATAAAGGTCGACACCAAAGAAAAAGGTACGGTATGTGAACGAAAAGAAATGGCGAAGGAAACTAAAGAAACCAAAGGTATCCCAGGGAATGATCGACAGAATGAACGAATGTAGAGAATAGAAAAATACTTTTTAAGTTGTTTCAGAACCATACAAGACATAATACTACTAGGTTTATGGAACTGTGAAGATATGTGTAACCGAGGGATATAGGCAACACGCAGGAAGGAAGAATCCAAGGGTTGGAAACACCTTTCCCTTCTATTTTTTATTAACATAGTTAGGGTAGTACCACAAGCCGAAGAATGAACTTTACTTTGGAGTTGTAGCTGTGATTGTACTTGATATACTTGATGTCAGCGAGGATCACTGAAGGCAACTACAAATCTCGCCTATTTAAATACTCAAGAGGCAGGAATGTGGGATTGGAAAATGGTAAGTGCTAATCTTAGAGTCTTAAGACCAAAAAATGGTGGTGACCGACACAGTAGTTACTGACATAAAGTGTAAACAGAAAGTAAACAAATCACAAATAGGTTGTTCAACCGGCACATGACTTAACAAAATAAGATATTTAGTGTTATTGTAGAAACTTGGTATTGCATAGTGAATAATTACACACGATGTACTAACAATTACAATGCTGTACTGTTTCATCACTTAGCCTACGCCAAAATACTGATGTAGAAATCGTGGTGAAGAAATCAACCTATTTACTGAACCTAAATTTAGACTTTCTCAAGCAGCTAAAGAGTAATATTAATCATAACTATTGTCCCTTAACATATGACAGGAGAAAAACCCCAAACCACAACAACGAAAAAGAACAAGTTTACCCAAAGAGAAAAGATTTATGCTTTGACTTAAAATATTCGAATAAAGTGATCTAGGAAAGCACTCAGCAGGGTTCAAAGAATTCCACAATCTAGCAATCTGAGGAAAAGAACCTAATCATACAAAGGCTTATTACAACAGCGGACAACGACTGCATTTGGATAAAGACAATGAGAAACGAGTTACGCGGAATGCAACAAACTGATCTGATACAAAAGAGGAAAGCTCATCCCAATACTTTTCATGATAACACCTAAAAGACTAAGAGAAGCCCAATTCTACCGATGAGACAAATGTTCAAGAGTTGCAGCAAGATTTGGACCTAACAAATTACAAACACATCTCTGAACACGATCACGAACATCAAGATAAGATGACGTAGTACCTGTCCACATACGGCAACTGTTCTCCATGTGGATGCATGGAAAACTGTTGCCGTATGTGAACAAGTACTACGTCACTAAATGTTTTGAATATATCAAGCGCCATATTCACAGGACGTATCTATAAACCTATAGCTACATTCTGTGGTTACAGTCAAAAGATCACCAATAGAGCGAGATCCTCTAGATCCGTACTGAACATCAAGAAAGAGACCTAGGTTCTGCAAAAATTCTACCAGTGGATTGTTGACAAGTCATTCAAATATCTTAGTAATGACAGAAAGAAGACTTAGAGGTCAATATTTACGAGGATTAGAAGAGTCACTTGGATTCTTGAAGACAGGAACAACATTAGAAACTTTCCACGATGTAGGGAAGCAAGATTCGGATAGGCAAAGGTTAAAAATTTTGGACAGAAAAGGAGATAGCTCAGAAGCAAATCCTTTTAAAACATCTTTCGTAATAATATCTCGATCATAACCTGTAGATTTATCAGGCCATGAATAATCTTTCCAACTAACCTTGGATTTATGATGAGTCCAAAATCAGATCAGTTTGAGAAAAGAATTCCGGCAAAGAAACACCAGTATCCTTTAGAAACGAATTGGCCGAAAGCAACCTGGCAATGAGATCAATCTTTGTAATAGAAAACAGAGAAAATCGATTATTATCAAAGAGTGGAGGAAAAACCGACTTACCAGAATTCAAAACACTATTGTAAAGATTTTAGAAATTTTGACTTTCAAGTTTTGTTTGTTGAAACTGAATGTGAAAACGATTGCAAAGCTTAATGGCAGAAGAACAATGAGCATTTAACCATGGAAGAAGATGGGGTTTGACTTTGTAACTATAACTAGGTACAAATATTTCAATACCAAGTTGTACCCATTAAGTGAATTCAGTTGCAGGATTAGAGGCTGATTTGCTAAAGACTGAATCTCATGGAATATCAAAAAGAAACTAACAAAGTCCATCCCAGTCAGCCTGTTTAAATTTAACATTTGCAATGATATAGGTTCTCAACAGGATTTGAAACAATTAATTTAACTTCAACAATGACAATAAGATGATCAGAAGATTTCAAAAGAGGTAAAGATAAAACTGTACAATGCTCACTCACAGAAGTCAAAACGAGATCTAAAAGAGAAGATTCTTCTGAGTCTGCATCCGGAAATCTTGTTGAAAAAACAGACTGTACAAGATCTTGAATTTGTAAATAACCAATCCAGATATGTCAGTCTCGTTAGAATAATTCAAGCAGTTCATGTTATTAGCAATTAAGTTACCAACGACAAAAATATTAACTTTATGTTGCTTCTCATTGGCGTTATTGATGGAGTCTGATACTGTTTCAATAACTGAGCAAAAAGCAGAAGAGCGAGCTCAATGAAAGAAACAAAATTATTAAGTGACCTGTAGAAAATACAATCAAAAGCCTTACCTTTACATTTATTTCTTTAAATTTCTTTGTTCTAAGCGACGGAAGATCCTGTCAAGAAAAGATACCAAGACCTTCAAGATGAGTGATAAGTTCTATTTGAAATAAAAGCAACTTTTTTAGCGACACAACGATTCCACTCGAGGAAAAAATAAAAAACCTTGAAATGTGAAGAGCACACGACAGTAAGTTTTATAACTTGTGTAGCAAATATAATACTTAGATACTGAATCACAGAATTACAGGTACCGCTGGAGCTAATTTAGGTGTAGGTCAGCAGGAAAAACTATTGGTGTAATGCGAATGTTTCTGGAAGAAAGCATTGAACGCGTTGAAGGTCTCTATATCTATTATGTTAACTACAAAAAGGCATTTGATTGAATCCGATGGACAGATTCTATGAAAATCCTAGGCAATATTAAAGTTAATTGGAAAGATAGACGGTTGATTTGAGCACTTTATATGAAACAGAACGTCAGAGTAAGAGTAGCTGGGGGTAAATCAGAAAGCACTACAGCTGGGAGAGGTGTTCGTCAAGGTTGCTTACTACTATTGTTTTTTAACATTGAAACAGAATGTTTCATCGAAGAAGCTATTGAGAAGGTCCAAGAAGGAGTCACACTCGGTGGTTTGGTTTGTTGCCTTTGTTGATGATCAAGCAATGTTGAGCAGTATAGAGAATGGTCTTCAAAGACTCATAAACAAGGTCAATACAGCAACAATAGCTTATGACATGAAGATCAACATAATGGAAACCAAAATCATGAAGATAGGAAGAAACCATGGAAAAGTGGACACTTCAATTAATGGTGAAAAGTTGGAACAAGTACCAAAGTGCAAGTATATTGGTACCTCCAACTTTAGTTTTTTGGAAAGAAAGACTGATAAGGAGATTGGACTGATCAATCATTAGTAGGGGTTCCCTTGGAAAGTGTTTCGGCACGTCTGCTTTAAAAGTCATACAAGCTCGCTTGAATCTTCTTTAAAAAATTGAGTAATCTTTTTACTCATTTTGGTATCTTCTTCTTAAGGTCCAGCAGCTCCACCGTTACCATTTATGTTACCATGTTTCCACATTGCAATTTATGTAGTGTGATTTAGCACTGCGTTGTACAAAGTTCGTACGTTTGTTATAAAGGAAATTTTTCCCCACGTGTCGTTGCTTTCCCTTTTTTGCCGCCTTGTTCTTCCTTATCCAGTTTTTGAGAAATTTTATTTGGTGTTGTTCTACTGTGTGCAGTAGGTCCTTTCTTTACTTGACACATCTCGTGACTTCTTCGTTGTTAATTTAGCCGACATGTAACATTTGCAGAATGTCACGGTACAACCAAATTTCTAAAGCCTTTAGATCTCTTCTTGTTTTGGGTCTTGGCAGACAGTGTGTAAGATTCACTTAAAAAAAAAGAGAGAACTGGGTGTTTGCATCATCATTACTTCCCTTGGGTGTCCCTGAACGCCCCCTGAACGCACCTTACTCGCTCAAAATGTATTCAGTAAGATATTCTTTCTTCTGCAATTCAATTATTCTATTTGCGTGATTTAGTCATATAGTAAACGATGACTCTATACATTATTGTTCATAAAAGTCATCAAGTCTGTGGTGTTCTTGACATGTGATCAATAACACAGGCCTATAGGTGTTGATAAGCGTTATGTAACCGCTTATTATGTTATTAGTTATGTAACACTCATCCTCTAACGATCTTGGATCACTGAATGTAAAATACACACAATTTTTGTTATTCCAAGTCTAGTTTACGCCCTGCAGAAAGTAGTCATTTTAGGCCCAAATAGTCTTTACTGCCAGCACAATAAAGTCAAAATCATGGTTAAGTGGAACAATTACTGTAAAATTTTCTATCAACATTTCTAAGGAATGCTGACAAGAAAAAGATAATATTTTACGATTGTCTTTCAGTTAAGGACGAGTTTTTTACTCGTCTTTAATTAAAAGGAAAGCCAAAGGTGGTTTATTCAGTAATGGTTGTTCAGGTGGTTCCGTATCTACATGGTCCATTTGTATTTACCATGGTTCGAAAGAAATATTATATACAGCATTCTCAGGCTGATTATCATTAAATCGACATATTTGAAATCCAGAAAAGACAGGGATAGGAAGTTACGCTTAGGACAGGCCGAATCGCTCATTCAAGATTTGGTCATTCAATATAATGCAGATACTCCGAGCTCTAACCAGCTGTTAAAATACAGCAATAACATTCTGTAAAATGATCCTAAGTTTCGCAATGTCATTGGAACGCCGAAAGTAAATGAGCTTTTTTTCGTTCCAGACACAAAATAAAGGTTAAATTGTGTTGCGAGAGCTACATATTTCATGAGGTACCCATGACTAATCCTGATCTCCCCGAAGATCTACCAAAATATGCACAATAAACTCTTTAAACAAAATTAGTTTTACTCTTACGTCTGTTAGGTAACTTAAACACCTTTAGAACCTACAAAGAAAACCTGATTTGGACTTTTCAAACAAAATTTTTCTTAGTTAAGACACATATTGGAACAAAAGCTACTTCTTTGTTCGACAACAAACTTTCGACTGAACTTTTATAACCACAAGAGTGTCATACAAATTAAGTCATAGATATTATACCCTGTGACCTGTAGCGAATATTATGATAAGGACTGCCTTGGGGTATCAAAGGCACGTTAAGTTAAATTCAGAATGTATATGAAAGTTGTTTTCACAAAGAAACGTAGGAATTATGGCCCCCAATGGTTTTACTCCTTGTTAATGGTGCGTCTCTCTTTGCTGGTTTTGTCTGCAGAAGAGCTACCTTATCTGGCTTTGTAGTACGCAAAGTGTAATCCAAAAAATATGTAACGCTTAAATTTGCCAATTTTAAACTCCCCATCCCTTGCAACGCATCGTAACAAATCTAGTGGCAACCACCTACTTGNTTAAGTCATAGATATTATACCCTGTGACCTGTAGCGAATATTATGATAAGGACTGCCTTGGGGTATCAAAGGCACGTTAAGTTAAATTCAGAATGTATATGAAAGTTGTTTTCACAAAGAAACGTAGGAATTATGGCCCCCAATGGTTTTACTCCTTGTTAATGGTGCGTCTCTCTTTGCTGGTTTTGTCTGCAGAAGAGCTACCTTATCTGGCTTTGTAGTACGCAAAGTGTAATCCAAAAAATATGTAACGCTTAAATTTGCCAATTTTAAACTCCCCATCCCTTGCAACGCATCGTAACAAATCTAGTGGCAACCACCTACTTGTTATGTAACATTCTGTATCCAAAAAGATCCTCCAAACTATTGATTTCGTTGTTGCTTTTATTCATTCGTTATTCATCCATTATGAGCAAATGTCACAGGGCCATTCATTTGGGACACAAGACGATATTATTAAACTTTTGCTTCCAGAAACAAGAAACAACTATTCACGATGTAGATCATACCCTTAAGAGAATTAAAAATATCATTATACTAAAGGCAAATGTCATTAACTATCGCTTTCACTTTCACTTGTGTCTTCAAGATTCTCTATTGTGGGGACAAATAGAGGGGGTTTCGCCCATCGAGCCTTTCACAATAGGTTCATCTTTCTTTATGTCGTATTCGACGTCATCTAAAGACACCCTTTCTATCTTTTGCAAGGCCATGATGAAAATGGCCTTTCGTTGCTGTACAACAGCAATTTAAAGTGGTCTTTCTCTTTCACGAACGTTTTCCTCCACACCCGATGTGTCATCACTTTCAACATTGTTGTCACCACTTGTGGTGACCGGTGGTGTATCGACATCATTTGTCTCGTACCAAAATACATTCCGCTAATTGAACAGATCCTGCTTTTATAAATCGACCTTGATAGCAAGATTAATTGCCTCGTTTGTGATTCCTCGAGGGTATTTTAGTCTACCAAACGTCATATTTACTCCTGTCATAGCAATTGTTTGATGCAAAAATAGATTTATTTTGCCAGATCTTGACCATGTCAACCAATCATCACGACTCTTGGATATTACCAACGGAGGTGGCAGAAATCTATCCTGCACAACATTTTAAAGACCTAAGGGGTGTACAGCATGCAATATTGTTACAGTCAACGATTTAAAAGAAATAAGAAGGTGATCGCACAAAAGACGTTATTTAGTTCTCGCGTAAATCATTCTCTATCTCCTATGTTTTATCGTCAATATATTCGGCTATTGCTCGATAGCCATCGATGACCCCAATCAAAATTTTGTCTGAAACATTTTCGGCGTGTTCAACATTTTTCAGTTAAAGTCGAGTATTAATTGTGTTTCCTTTTTTATCAAGATGTGCTCAGAAAGGTTCGTACTTAAGTAAAACACCACACAACTAAAATGAGCGATACTTCTTTCCACTCTGTTGGGTGTACTACATACTGGTGCCTTTGTTTCCAAGACAAATGCATCGTACGTTTTAAAATAGTGAAAACCCTCTGAAATTGTTTGTCATACCCAGGATTCCCCCTTCACCCCTCAACACTTGCCATCATGACCTTCTCTTTCCTCGTCATTTGAATTTTTGAAATTTCTCTCGAACCCTGGAAGCTCTCGTATTCGCTTTATGTAGGCAAGAAGGTGATACGCGCTCGCTTCAAGATACTTTGCTCTTCGAATACGAGTATACGTTGCTTTTGAATATGTGGCAGCATCTGGAATGTACCTTCTTACTTTTCAACTGCATGTCGCCAATGATTGATAGCACCAGTTTGTGTTACTTTTCAGTTTCGAAGTCGTGACCAGGTAACGTGACTTTTTGTTCGACATGTATCACTAACGGCATCTGTTTGTTTGCTGCAGTCAGTCTGATTGGGAACTTGACGATGTTATCCTGAGGATGACATACGACTTTTTCAGGACCAGGAAATCCGATGACCTCTTCCAAATGTGGAATCGTTCAGTGGGTAAACATAGCACCTGCGCGGTACTATGTTTAAAATTTTGTGAAGGAAGAAGACTCGCAGGGGTCTTGTTTGCATGTTTTTCCCTTCCAATGTACCAACATTTTGAGGAATAAATCGTTGAAAAGTTTGGAACATAGAAGGTCAAAGACTTCGCTACGAATATCTGCAGTAAGCTGGTCCAGAGATCTGGCAGTCAAATGACTTCAGAGCATCCACGATAGTGTGCAGCAGAACCAATTATTGCTATATCGCAAATACAGATATAAGCTCCCTGTTATCGCCTCTTCTTGGTGCTCCCAGTTTTTCTCTGTGTTTTCCGGTTATACTCCACAGGAAATCAAACCGTCTGAAATTATCTGTTTGATAAGTGGACACCAAGCATTTACAAACACATCTCGTTATCTCAAATAATTCTGTTTTGTAATAACACAGGCACAAATCATAAAAATGAAAACAACAATACACACAGAACATGAAAGAAAATATTCAAATATTATACTTTTTTGACTGAACGCTTTCAAAATTTACAATGACGGAAGAGGACACCTTGGGAGTTGTAGCTATATTGAAAACCACTACAGATACTTGGTATGCTTGTATTCATACATACTACCTGCGTATCTATAGTATCCATATTCTATCTACCCAAATCTCAGATTGTCTACCTTTTCTTCATTTATATGGATACCAGTCTCATACGGTTTATGGCTACTTATAAATCACGCTCCATTACTGGTTGTACTGCTTTAGTCTTTTTTTGGACGGCGTCAATTGTCTCATCTAAATAAAAGATTCAATAGAATTCGGCACATTTATTGGGAATTCGTTACCTGTTAATTGTAAGAGTTGTGTAAAAACTTTGTTTTTATTTCTGATCTTAGTAGCTCTTTTGAGGCATCTCCTATTTCAATTGTTTCCTTCAATCTAATAAGGCTCTGCCTTCCTATGTTTTGTCTCTTCAATTTTCTAATCCTTTAAAGAGTTCAGTATAATCGATGTTCGCTTCTGTATTTTTTTTGTCAAAATGTGTCTCCTCTTTCTTAGTAGCTCTTTCAATGAGGGAAATGAAAATAGAAATATTAGAAACAAAATTAATCTATCAACAACGATATGTGACGTGCACACCCGCTCTCTCATAAATATCAAAGAGATTAAGCTGCCTGTGACCTGAAGGAGCAAGGAGCAATGTTCAATGCTCAATACACCAGAATGGAAAAGATCAGAAATGAGAATATTAGGGAGATAGTATAAATAAAAGACAGTGGAGGAAGTTAAGAACACGGGAAGGGAGTTGGTATAACATCTTGCCATAAAAAACAACAGCCTTGGCCTAAAGAACAACGGAATACTCACAAGAGAAGAAAGGAGAGTGATACAGGGTATGCAAGATGAATGTAACAAGGCATTCTACCGTTATATACATGCCACATTGAAACCGATGGATACATGTTCAAAACACTGGTTTATGATCTCAACAGTAGCCTGGTATCTAGATGTTCCTGTGTTTATAAAAGTCATTGTATTAATCTGACGTCACAATGCAGTGATAATCCTGCAGCACATTTAAGGTTTATTGTTGTTTTGCTTGAAAAAGTGAAGTGACTGGTCGTGTAGAGCTTTGCTCCCGATATATTACTTGTGATTTGAATTTGTGCAAGTTTTGGTGACATTGATTTTCTATTGAAGAGAATTGAGTTGGTAGGTAATTAGTATCTTACCTTTATTAACCATATTGATAAAACTTTTGTCGAACTTAAAATGTCTGAAAGAGAAGTAATCGTTGCAAGAGAAGTAGACAAAATGTTAGTTCTGCTACGTCGCGAGGCATATCAATTACAAAAGGAAAGGAAGGCTTTTAATGATTCCCATACCACAAAGTATTCTTCAGTTGGCATGAAAATTCCTAGACGTAGACCAAGTGTTACTACTAATCTGTTAGGAAAAAGGGGTATGAAAAGAAAAGGAGACGAAGATATAGCATTTGTTGAACCTCTAAGCAAGAAATTAAAATTAATGGAATTTACAGCCTTCGACATCGAAGGGTTTTACTATTCTTTCATATTATGCAAACAAATACGATTTTGAATGCCAAATAAGTGAATGGAATAATAAAATATGCTTTCTTTTACCTTTTAAAGCATGACTTTATGAATATAAAAGAATCTTGTTTACTTTTGAGTTGTAAATAGAATTTGAAATAAAAACATTGCGTTAATAGAAAATCAAGTTTGCCTACAAGTAATCTGTATTTTAGTAACTTAAAGAAAATGTTCTTTGTTTAGACGCGTTAACATAAATTTTAAAAATAGAGATAAATTACAAAAATCATACTCATAGTTTTGGCTTCTGCCTTAGTCCTTTACCTTTTGATGATCAGTTCTTGGTAATATATAAAATAGATTATTGTTGTCATAACTGATACTAGTTTCTAAACTCTTAGAATTAACTATTTTATCTATTTTCAATGCAAAGGAATTCAAACAAATTCCAAAATGTAAATCTGGCTTCACATTGGGTGGGTTCCTTGAATTGCTGGACATTGTAACAGTATTGATAGCTTGGTGATTATTTTAGTTAGCTTTTTGAAAGCTTTTATATTTGCTTCATGACGGGAATGACCAATCTATATTAATATAATTAAATTGTGAGACTTCAAAATGTAAACTATAAGTACTGTTTCGAAATCTAAATCTTGACATTTTCGCAAGTTAAAAGTTAACGTCATGGGATTGGGTAAATGTCACAAAGCTTCTCAAAAATGAAATTTTCCCCATGTCCATTTTCTATCGATGATTTTATTTCATGATTGGGAATAAATGTACCACCAAGAATATTAAAAAAAGTAATTTTAAGTTTCCTGTAGGGGCCTTCGTGTCTATTCATAAGGGAAGGGCAGTGAAAGTCTGCTTCAAAATATAAGCTCATTTCCACTATGACCCAAAATATTACCTGATATATAGGTATAGAGTAACTTTCTTGCATTAAAAAAATATTTTGTATTCAGGCATTTTCTGTTTTGTAAGTAATGGACCTCAAAACAATACTTTAATTCTTTGATTATAAGTTATGGCCTAAACTTATTTTAAAAATTTTTTGTGAAGGTTAAATTCAAGAGCAGTTTACAAAGAAGCATTTTCTTTCCTCATGAGGCACCTGCGGTGGTAATAGAAAGATTCTGTAAAAATGGATTGGCAAGGTTATAGATTGAGATGTTGTGACAGCAAAAGGGTCGTTAATGACCCATTTTCTTGTTAGAGGGGAAATTCTCAAATGTTTCGACGCAACGACGTTAGAATGATGTATATTTTTTCCATAACAGATATAACTTCATCTGTCACACATAAACTAATACACAACACTTGAATCAAAACCTTAGGAATGCTATCTTTAAAGTAAAAGAGTTAAACAATTTCGTTTGGTTTTTAAAAACAATGATGAGTCTACAGAAACTATAAAAAAAGTTTCTAAAGGTACTGTCTAAATAAGTTATTAATTAGTGGTGAACCTTTCCCAAATATGCCATGGCAAGAAATTTTTTACTCTTAAAATCAGTATGTACAACATGCTTGCCAGTGCATTTTTATTATTATTATTGACTCAAATCCTCCATGCAATATTTAAGTTCCCTAACTCTTTTTAAATGGGACGTGGCGGAAATACAGTACTTTAGGTAAAAGGTACTACAATCATTAATAATGTAAAATATGCGATAGAATGACCTATGTCTCAGTCTACATTTGTATTTTTAAAGCTAAAAACGTATAAATGTTTTGTTCACAGATGATTGGATAACACAATATTGTTTAACTCTGCGCCTTGCTAAGGTCTCTCATCATCGGGTGCATTAGTACGTCCCTGAGGACGAGAGTGAACTCCGTAGTCGCACCTCTGCGTCATGTTAATGTGGGTGTTTCTTTGTGGACATGGTGCAGAGTGGACATCATGACACCAGTCAGGACGAAAGCGTCACAGGCGCGAGCGATCCGTGCGATTTCAAATCTAGTTCTCGGCATCCTCACTCGAGAGGAGTCGCAGACTAGACTGGTCCGACCAGAGAGCCGTGAAACATCCCAGGAGAATGAAACTCTAATCCCAAACCAGTGCAGATGAAGCTCATGTGCGTGTGCAGCACTGCAATCGTTTAAGGGACGAAACCCCGACAGTAAATCAACCCCCTTCAGTTTTGAAGGTTTGGCACTAGGCCAATCAACCAATGCTGGAAAAATCCTGATTACAGACACCACAAGCACTCAACCGAAAGTACAACCTCTTGGACAGGCAATGGTTCCTGATCTTGAAATGAAAGGAAACATGCCACGCTTGAGTGAAAGCCGAGAGGAATCTCAAGAGCCAATTACACCACTTGTCAACCCAAAAACCAAATTCGCCATCGACAACTGGAATATCAGTACCATGTACGTCACTGAAGAAGCCGGGAGATGCACTAAGCGAAGATCGAAATACTAGAGGCCAGTGAGAGTAGATGGTTTGGTTCTGGCAAGACAAAGCTCACTACTGGCAAGACCGTCCAGTACTCAGGTAGAGATGATGATGTCCACATGATGGGAGTTACCATCTTGATGTCCCAAAGTACAACTGCAGCACTCGCAGACTAGTCGCCAGTGAGCGAGAGGATTATAAAAGCAATATTCTTCTTTACACAGATCAAGCTGACAGTTATCCATGCATACTCACCAAGCCACGAGGCTTATGACACAGACAAAGAAAACACATAAACATGAACTGTTAGCTTCATGCTACTTTCTTCCCAAAAAACATTTTGTGACATTTTCTAACATTTTCAGATGGCCCAAAATCTCAAGTCCTCTCAATGTCCAACCCTACGTCCTCGTCGTGGGAGGTGAAAACAGATAATGCTGGCTAACAGGGCTTTGTTGAAGCTTCTGGGCCAATCCCCCATCAGTGAATAAAACGGAATACAGCAACGCAAACAATCAATAACACTATCGGTAACCGTCGTCGAGGAGCTCCTCCAAGAGGAAATATGATGTCAGCTAGTGAAAGCCTTAGAGAAGCTAGACGATGGAATCTCCGTTCGACAAGGAAGCCAATCAGATTCGGAACACGAAATGTGCGAATTATGTACGAAGGAGGAAAGAGTGGGGATGTAGCAAAGGCGATGAGGAGCTATAAATTGCAAGTGCTAGGTCTATGTGAGACCATGTGGACAAACTCTGGGGAGCCCAAACTGAGCACAAGGGAGACCTTGCTCTATGCAGGTCATGAAGAAGAAAATGCATCACAAACGAAAGGAGTCGAAATCATGTTGTCAAGAAAAGCAGCACAAGCCCTAAAAGAATTGGAGCCAATCAACTCAAGGATGGTAGTTGCTAAATTCAGGACATCAAACAAGAGAATCACACTTAAAACCATAATGTGTTATGCCCTAACAAATGATGCAGATGTAGATGTCAAGGAGGAATTTTATGACGGGCTTCAGACAGTGATAAATGATGTCCATGAGAGGGATGGTTATCCTTATGGGGGATTTCAACGCAAAGATTGCACAGGACAACCACAGCAGTCATGGGGAGACATAGACTGCGTGCTATGAATGAGAACGGTCAGATGTTTGCAGACTTCTGCACTGAAAACAACCTTGTCATCGCTGGATCAGTGTTTCTTTACAAGGATGCCCACAAGATAACATGGGTGTCACCGGACGGAAATAGTGAAAACCAGATTGACCATATCTGTGTGAATAAAAAATTCAGAAAGTTCGCAGGAAGAGAGGAGCAGATCCAGCTTCAGATCATCACCTGGTGGAAGGAAAGCTACAACTGAAGCATAAAAGGTGCACTAATTCATTCACAAGGGTGAAATTCAACACAGAGAAATTGAGGGAGTAGAAGCATGTGCAACAATACCGGGTGACTTTGAGGAACAGGTTTGAGGTTCTGCAGGAAGTGGTTGCAGAAGAGGAAACTATAGAGGGATATTGGAGCAGGGTCAAGGAGAACTGGAAGGCAACATGCGAAGAAGAACTGGGTGGAAGAAAGAAGCAATACAAACCGTGGATGTCACAGGCAACTTTAGATAAGATGGATGAGCGGAAGAAGGTGAAGAACTCAATAAATAGTGCCCTGGACAAGAGCAACAAAGGCGAGGCTTGAAGAAGAATATCGATAAAAGCACCAAGAAGTGAAACAGAATGTTAGGCAGGACAAGAGGGCTTTTGTTGACGACTTGGCAACCAGATCAGAGACAG
>RDPX01000119.1:391655-404354 GCA_003991215.1 Morbakka virulenta | reverse complement strand
AGTTTGGTAGCAATCGTAATGTTCCTATTTGTAAAAATTGTTTTCATTTTGCTAAAAGTATCCTTTGCCATTGCTCTTCTCTTTTTTATTTCGCTGTCACTTTAGATGTTAGATGTTATGGTGTATCCAAGATATTTGAATGAATTAACTTGTTTTACTTTCACTCCATTACAAACAATATCGCACCTTGGTATTATGACCTTTTTGGAAACGACCATGCATTCTGTTTTCTTTGCATTTAATTGTAATCTCATTTCCTTACTTTTGTTCTGTACCGTGTTCAGAAGCGCAGTTTTTTTTCTGAATCAGCTAATAAAACCGTGTCATCGGCGTACCTTATATAGGTTATTTATGTTTCTTCCACCCACCTTTATCCCTTCTAGTCCCATTATATTTCTCATAATCATTTCGCTGTATAGGTTAAACAGATTCGGCGAGAAGACACAACACTGTCTTACTCCAATAAAATCGATTTCTTCATATCATCTGGAATTTCTCCTGTGTTATAAATGAGATTGATCAACTTTGTCACTTCTTCAAATCCTATCTCTTCCAAAGCTAAAACAAGTTCAATAGGTAAATCATCCGGACTTGCTGCTTTTCCTTTCTTCATCTTACGCATTGCATTTCGTACCTCATCACATAACATTTCTGGACAATCATCATTTATTTTTACGAAAGGCGCAGGCCCCCTGATATCAGCGTATAGTTCTTCTATATGTTCAGTCCACCTCTTTAGTATGTCATTCCTATCCATCAAAATCGTTCCATCTTTGGATTTCAAACATCCTGTTTTCGCTGAAGGTGATTTCCCGATAACTTCACTTATTTTCTAATGCATATATTTGCTATTTTTGCTCTTGTTGCTTTCTATCTCTTTACACTCTCCATTAATCCATTTTTCTTTTGCTTCATTACACTTTTTCTTTGCAAGCTTGTTGGCTTTTTTATATGCCTCTTTATTGTTCTTCTTCTTTCTTCTCTCTTCCATGAGATCCAAAATTTATTTTGTCATCCATTTCTTGTGGGGTATATTATTTGTAACTGGAATACACTCTTTGGCTGCTTCATTAATACTATTTTTCATTTGCATCCACTTATCGTCAGGTGTAGTCACATTAGCCAAGAGTTGAAATTTGTTCTTCACTGATATAGCATATTTTTCTTTCAATGTTTAGTCTGAGCTTAATACACCAACTTGTAGTTTTGGCGCTCTTTTCGTCTTCTTCAGCTTTTTTAGTCGGAACTGCAGTGTAGCAACGACAGGGATGTGATCGCTATTGCAATCTGCTCCTGGCATTGACTTACAATATTTCAATGAGTTTCGGTATCGTTCTTGTATTATGATAAAATCAATCTGATTCCTTGTCTGATCTCCTGGACTTTTCCATGTCCAGCATCTTCTCGGATGGTTTTTAAACCAGGTATTCATTGGAACAAGACTATTGTGTTTGCACCATTTTACGAGTTTTTCCCCGCCTTCATTTATTTGTCCGATTCCAAAAGGGCAAATTGTGTTGTTAATACATGTTGTTGGTGCATAACATTGTATTATTTCTATGTCGAAAGGCTTTCCACTGATTTTAAGAGCAATGACTCGATCATTAACACACCAAAATCCTTTCAGTCCCTTGGAGCATTCTCCATCAAGTATGATCCCTACTCCTCTTTGATATTTTGTGCCTCCAGAATAGAGAATCTGATAATCGCCCGTAACAATGGATCCCGCACCTTTCCATCTAATCTCTGAGATTCCCATTAGGTTTCAGTTCATCCTTTTCATTTCCAGTTTGGCGTTGTCCAATTTTCCCTTTTGCCACATAGTTTGGACGTTCCATGTGCCTATTCCTATAGTTTTCTTGTTGTTGCCGACAGTAACTTGTTGACGATCAGGAGTCACCTGTCGCACGTGACTTACCCTACCGACCGAGGCTAATCTAGAACTTATGGAATCTCCATTAACACTGTAATCTGTTATACAATTGGTTTGTTGTACCATGATTTTCTTTGCAAAAATAATACCTATAGTAGTTTGCAATTGCTTTCTATAGCGGCAGTGCTCCTACAGAGAGGGTTGCCCTAGCCACTGTGCTAAAAGCTAGCATCGTCTGCCTAGCGCACTGAAAAACTGACCAAATCACTGAGTTATTCAGTTGCTCAGTATTCCATCCATCACCTGCCTGCCGTAACTTTAACGTGTCCCTGGGGGGGGGGGGGGGATTGTTGGTACTAGATCTTGCCCAAGGATCGCCCACATATTAACGGAGGGAAGGAGGCATCTTAGTTCTCCTATTGGTACATGAATGCACACCGCTAAGCATCATTGTAAGAATTACAGAGGAATAATGTTGCTATCTGTTCCAGGGAAGGTCTTCAACAGAGTTCTACTACACAGAATGAAAACGGCTAGATGACAATTGGCTCAGAGATGAGCAGGCAGGTTACAGGAATGAATAGTCTTGCACTGACTTGATCGCTACTCTTAGGATCATCATAGAGCAGTCTCTTGAGTGGAACAGCTCACTGTATGTGAACTTTATAGACTTCGAAAAAGCTTTTGATAGTTTAGACATACAGACACTCTGGTGGTTGATGGCGCATTATGGTATTCCACAGAAATACATAGCTATCATGAGGAACACCTAGAAGGGTATGGCATGTCAGGTCCTTCATAGAGTTACTGCAACAGAGAAATTCAACATCAAGACTGATTTAGACAGGGATGCCTTCTCTCCCCATTCCTTTTCCTTTTGGCAATTGACTGGATAATGCAGGAGTCAACAAAGGACAAAAGGAATGGGATTCAGTAGACCTTTGCCGTCAATTAGACAACCTAGATTTTGTGGATGACATTGCTCTACTATCACACACACACACACACACACACACACACACACAAACANATCCAAGATATTTGAATGAATTAACTTGTTTTATTTTCACTCCATTACAAACAATATCGCACCTTGGTATTATGACCTTTTTGGAAACGACCATGCATTCTGTTTTCTTTGCATTTAATTGTAATCTCATTTCCTCACTTTTGTTCTGTACCGTGTTCAGAAGCGCAGTTTTTTTTCTGAATCAACTAATAAAACTGTGTCATCGGCGTACCTTATATAGGTTATTTATGTTTCTTCCACCCACCTTTATCCCTTCTAGTCCCATTATATTTCTCATAATCATTTCGCTGTATAGTTTAAACAGATTCGGCGAGAAGACACAACCCTGTCTTACTCCAATAAAATCGATTTCTTCATATCATCTGGAATTTCTCCTGTGTTATAAATGAGATTGATCAACTTTGTCACTTCTTCAAATCCTATCTCTTCCAAAGCTAAAACAAGTTCAATAGGTAAATCATCCGGACTTGCTGCTTTTCCTTTCTTCATCTTGCGCAATGCATTTCGTACCTCATCACATAAAATTTCTGGACAATCATCATTTATTTCTACGAATGGTGCAGGCCCCCTAATATCAGCGTATAGTTCTTCTATTTATTCAGTCCACCTCTTTAGTATGTCATTCCTATCCATCAAAATCGTTCCATCTTTGGATTTCAAACATCCTGTTTTGAAGGTGATTTCCCGATAACTTCACTTATTTTCTAATGCATATATTTGCTATTTTTGCTCTTGTTGCTTTCTATCTCTTTACACTCTCCATTAATCCATTTTTCTTCTGCTTCATTACACTTTTTCTTTACAAGCTTGTTGGCTTTTTTATATGCCTCTTTATTGTTCTTCTTCTTTCTTCTCTCTTCCATGAGATCCAAAATTTATTTTGTCATCCATTTCTTGTGTGGTATATTATTTGTAACTGGAATACACTCTTTGGCTGCTTCATTAATACTATTTTTCATTTGCATCCACTTATCGTCAGGTGTAGTCACATTAGCCAAGAGTTGAAATTTGTTCTTCACTGATATAGCATATTTTTCTTTCAATGTTTCGTCTGAGCTTAATACACCAACTTGTAGTTTTGGCGCTCTATTCGTCTTCTTCAGCTTTTTTAGTCGGAACTGCAGCGTAGCAACGACAGGGATGTGATCGCTATTGCAATCTGCTCCTGGCATTGACTTACAAGATTTCAATGAGTTTCGGTATCGTTCTTGTATTATGATGAAATCAATCTGATTCCTTGTCTGATCTCCTGGACTTTTCCATGTCCAGCATCTTCTCGGATGGTTTTTAAACCAGGTATTCATTGGAACTAGACTATTGTGTTTGCACCATTTTACGAGTTTTTCCCCGCGTTCATTTATTTGTCCGATTCCAAAAGGGCAAATTGTGTTGTCAATACTGTTGCTACCAAGCTTTGCGTTAAAGTCTCTCACTATAATCTTGATATCCTGAGATTTGAATTGCTCTTGTGCTTTCTCTACTCCTTCGCAAAACATTTCCACCTCTTCTATATCTTTGTCAGCTGTTGGTGCATAACATTGTATTATTCCTATGTCGAAAGGCTTTCCACTGATTTTAAGAGCAATGACTCGATCATTAACACACCAAAATCCTTTCAGTCCCTTGGAGCATTCTCCATAAAGTATGATCCCTACTCCTCTTTGATGTTTTGTGCCTCCAGAATAGAGAATCTGATAATCGCCCGTAACAATGGATCCCGCACCTTTCCATCTAATCTCTGAGATTCCCATTAGGTTTAAGTTCATCCTTTTCATTTCCAGTTTGGCGTTGTCCAATTTTCCCTTTTGCCACATAGTTTGGACGTTCCATGTGCCTATTCCTATAGTTTTCTTGTTGTTGCCGACAGTAACTTGTTGACGATCTGGAGTCACCTGTCGCACGTGACTTACCCTACCGACCGAGGCTAATCTAGAACTTATGGAATCTCCATTAACACTGTAATCTGTTATACAATTGGTTTGTTGTACCATGATTTTCTTTGCAAAAATAATACCTATAGTAGTTTGCAATTGCTTTCTATAGCGGCAGTGCTCCTACAGAGAGGGTTGCCCTAGCCACTGTGCTAAAAGCTAGCATCGTCTGCCTAGCGCACTGAAAAACTGACCAAATCACCGAGTTTCTCAGCTGCTCAGTATTCCATACATCACCTGCCTGCTGTGACTTTACCGTATCCCTGTCGGGGGGGGGGGGATTGTTGGTACTAGATCTTGCCCAAGGATCGCCCACATATTAACGGAAGGAAGGAGGCATCTTAGTTCTCCTATTGGTACATGAATGCACACCGCTAAGCATCATTGTAAGAATAACAGAGGAATAATGTTGCTATCTGTTCCAGGGAAGGTCTTCAACAGAGTTCTACTACACAGAATGAAAACGGCTAGATGACAATTGGCTCAGAGATGAGCAGGCAGGTTACAGGAATGAATGGTCTTGCACTGACTTGATCGCTACTCTTAGGATCATCATAGAGCAGTCTGTTGAGTGGAACAGCTCACTGTATGTGAACTTTATAGATTTCGAAAAAGCTTTTGATAGTTTAGACATACAGACACTCTGGGGGTTGATGGCGCATTATGGTATTCCACAGAAATACATAGCTATCATGAGGAACACCTAGAAGGGTATGGCATGTCAGGTCCTTCATAGAGTTACTGCAACAGAGAAATTCAACATCAAGACTGGAGTTAGACAGGGATGCCTTCTCTCCCCATTCCTTTTCCTTCTGGCAATTGACTGGATAATGCAGGAGTCAACAAAGGACAAAAGGAATGGGATTCAGTGGACCTTTGGCGTCAATTAGACGACCTAGATATTGTGGATGACAGTGCTCTACTATCACACACACACACACACACACACACACACACATAAACAGATGCAAGACAAGACTTAAACCTTGGAAGCCAATGCATCAAAAGGTTAACTGCAAATAGACAAGGACAATACAAAGGTATAGCCAAAGGAAAGACAGCTTTCAGCCTCCTCAACAAAGTGTGGCGGTCAAGAGAGATGGCCACTAAAAGAAAGCTCAGGATCTTCAGCTCAAATGTGAAATCTGTACTGATATATAGCTGAAACCCGCCGCACTACAAAGGTGACAGACAGACAAATCCAGTCATTCATCAACAGATGTCTCCGACGGATCGTGAAAATTTGGTGGCCAAACCGTATTAGCAGTCAAAAATTATTGTAACAAACAGGTCAGCTTCTTCCACCAGTTCAGATAAAGCAAATGAAATAGACATGGATCGGGCATACCCTCGGAAAAGACCAGGGCAGCATTACTCGGCAAGCCTTGCGATGGAACCCTCAGGGCAGACGGAAATGAAGAAGACCTAGAGCCACCTTGTGTAGCAGTCTAGAACAGGAGATGAAAGACAGCGGATAAAGTTGGCACACCATCATGACCGCCGCCCAGAACAGACGTAGATGGAAGGAGATTGTTAGCGGCCCATGTTCCATGCCAGACTGAACAGGCTTAAGTCAAGTAAGTCTAGTAATGACAAAATCTCAAGGAGGATCATAAAAATTCGTCAAATTTTCGTACAGGGAGGAGTTAATTTGTCTTGAGGTGGGGGAGATTAAAATTTATTCAAAAATTAAAATTAACTCAAAGTTGTTTGCAAAATAGGTTTGCACAAATGCAGCACAGCAAAGACAGAGCCACACAAAGCAGTATCAGATTTCATTAGTATCATATTTCAATTACTGCCTCATGGCAGTAATTGAAATCATTTTTACTAAAATTACTACACAAAAATATGGTAGCATGAGCAGTATTAGAATTCCAACAGAAGCTGTTTTAATCACTTTCAAAGAATAAGAGGTGGAATTGTGGGAGGAGGTGGGTTCGATACTGCCAATAAGTAACTGAGAGTTGAGTTAAGTAAATCACATCTGCATGTGAGCTAGTTCCAAGTTATGTGCAACGGAATTTGGCACAAATGCAGCAAAGTCAAGAAAGAGTCACACGAAGTAGTACAATTTTTCTATAATTTTGTTACAGACATGTTACGTGGTGGAAATGTGGAAGGTGATGGGGCAGAAAATATGAAAAGAAGTATTTTTTCCTGTTAGTATCAGAGGGACAAAGGACTGTGAGTAGCCCAGCAGGATACTACCCTCTTGCTAACATTGCACAAACGTACGAGGAAAAATGGAGAAATATCAAAGGAAGGTCTTTCATTCCTAGTTATAAAATTCAAATTTGTTGGTAAAGTAATGAGTGTTCATAAAACTTTTATCAAAACCATGACCTTAATTCAGGCTCGTGGTCTTAATTTATTCTTTTGAGGCAGAAAAAAGAAGCGGGCACAGAAGTGTCTAGAAAAAGCAAATAAAAATGCATTTTTGTTTTACTTAGTGTATTGTGGACCGAAAACTGATAACAGCCACAAAGGGCTGAAAGAGGTGAAACTCGAAGATCGTCAACATCCTATTAGGACTTGGCACCTGAGACCAGTCTACCAGTGGCAATACTATTGGTCGGTCTATGCTCAATTTGCCCTATATCCCTGTGATATCACAGACAAATTCATTTTTGTATAACAGGGCTTTGTTGATAAATGTATCGGACAGTACTGTGAATTAATCAGAATTATCATGTAACATAATCCTATATAATGTCATGAAAATTCAGAAAGGTCTGTTAATTTAATACCTTGATTGGCAGCAGCAGCTGTAAAAGCTAACTGCAAAGAAATCTTTTTAACAGTACGAGAAAACATTGTTAATTTTTAAACGGTGGCAATGGCATTGGTTGATCATTACAGATCACCAGAAAGAGAGTTGTCAGTGCAAAGATTAGAGAGAGAGAGAGAGAGAGAGGGAAAGAGAGCTAGAGAGATATTTTGTTTTATAGAATTTTCTAAAATCTTGCCAAAACTAGTATAAAACGGGCAAAATTTAGTTCTCGAGAAAATCGTTGGATTAAGTTGAGTTGAAACAAGCAGAAAGTAGTGTAATACTTTTGTGAAAATTATCGATAGAAAATAGCTATGGAAGATAATATATCGTAACACGATCGTGTTACATCGTTTGTCTTATTGTTTATAGTCATCATCGGAACCATAATTTGGTAGTAGTGAGTGGTCATACTCAAATCAAGCATCGTTACACCAAATCGTATATAGCAAGAAATCGAAAACAGAGGATTTAACCTCAAAGAAATCAACATGTCGAAAAGAAATTAACATCCCATCTACAAGAAGTAAACACGAGGAGAAGAGGAAATAACATCAAAACGGATAAGAAATGTTTGTTTATGCTTTTGTAAAAGAAGTAAATACAGAATTACCCAGAAAGATCACGAAAGTTTAAATAAGACCAATTGCATTGTATACATTTAAAAAGACTGATTAATTGACATTAATTGAACATTGAATATGTTCAGACGCGGAGCAGGAAGAAATAAACGAAATGATGACGTCATTCAACAAGAGGACGAAATCCATGAAGTAAGAAAAAAAATTGTAAAGCTTAAACAAGTGAAAGCAACGAATAAAGCTACTTTGACACGGACGAAACATAAACTTTTAGAAATGATAGAAAACGGGACTCAAGACAAGACCAAGTTGCAAGAATTGAGAGATAGGTTAAATGACGTACAAGAGAAAACAGTTGAAATACTGTCAAAACTAACTGTCGATTATGGAAAGGTAAATGGCATTGAAAAACAAGAAAGTACATTTTACGAAGGTGAAGAACTGAATACAGAATTTAGCAAGGTGATGGGTAATTTAAATGGGTTTGAAAGAGGTTTGCTGAGTGGGCACTTATCAGTATCGAGCAGATTTACACAGAGAAGGAGATCCATTGTAAGGTCGATAAAAGCATCAGAACAAGAAGGAGAACTGCAAGAAAGAAAGAAGGAAATCGATGCAATGTAACAACAGAAACTGTCGGAGATAGAAAAAGATATGAGAAGCAACAAGGAATCAAAAAACGACGGAGATTGTAACGATCACCACAGTCAATGCAGTCATTATGAGCAGAAAGTCTTGTTAAACGAGAATGATCGTATAGAGGAATGTTTGCAACGATAAGACAAATATTAAGGAAAGAGGATCAATGATTACGATGTACAAAAAAATGAAAGCAAAATCGGAAAGCAATTATGAAAACAATTGAAACGTGTTTCCACTCCTGTATTCAATGGGTATAAGCTTCAGTACAGTAACTGGAAATCGGCGTTCATGGCATGTATCGATAAAGCTCCTGCAATGCCTGAGTACAAGTTACTTCCTTTACGTCACCATCTTAATGGTACACCACTAAATGCGATTGAATCGTTGGGTCATTCAGGGTACATCTACCAGGCGGATAAGAGTCGACTGGAAAGAAAATTCGGCGGAGAAAGAAGAAAGCTGGTGATATTCATGGATGAACTTGAAAATTTTAAACCTGTTAGACATGATCACTCAAGAGACCTCGAAAAGTTCGCTAACCTGTTACACATTGCAGTTATCAACTTGAAAGAATTAAAGTGCGCCGAAGAGCTTGACAATGGAACGTTTTATCGAAAACTATAACGAAAATCGCCAGAAAAAATGCTCACCCAATACCAACGATGGTTGTTCGAGGACCAAAAAGATGAAAATGTGAATGAGGTACATGCTTTCGTCATTTAAGAAGCAGAATTCCAGACCGTTGAAGCAGAAACCATCCAAGGGTTTCACACATTTGGCAGACAAAGACCGAAGGGGGAACAACCATGTTTTTGAAGAAATGGCAAGGAGAGAGAGAAGAAATGCTTCACAGAAATGTGTTATTTGCAACCTTGATCACAATTTGTAGATCTGCAACAAATTCAAGGAATTACAGCTAACAAAAGCCAAAGAGAACAAATTTTTTTAAAGTTGCCTTGGATGCAATCATCTGGGAAGTTCCTGTACAAGAATGAATAAATGTGGAATAAAACGCTTGTGGAATAAAACGCTTGAATCGCATAATCGGCTTCATCACAGAGAAAAAGAAGCACATGGAACGACGGCATCAGCGACTGGAAGTCCTCAACCTGCAGAAATTACAGAGGGGAAGCTATCGAGAAACGAGAAGACAATGTACACGGCAAAAGTTAAGCAGCTTGTTGAAGAAGTTGTTTTACGAACTGTTCCAATCATATTGAAGAATGGTAAACGATAGATAGTCGTCAATACCCTTCTAGATGATGCAAGCACAAAGACCTATCCCAACGAAGATGTAACGAGAGAATTGAAGCTAGAAGAACAGAAAGAACGAGTTAATGTCAGTGTACTAAACGGACAACCCGAAGGGTTCGACTGAATGTCTGTGGAAATAGAACTGAAATCAATAGATGGAAGCGTACAAGTGAAAATCAATGCATTGACTACAAACAGAGTAACTGGTGACATGAGAGTAGTCAATTGGAGAAAGCATTCAAAACAGTGGAGACATCTCGAAAATATTCCATTTCGAGACATTAAACCAAGAACATTAATAGACATCCTGATTGCTGCTGACTATGCATATTTACATAGGTCATTAGAAGAAGGTGGTGGAAAACCAAATGAGCCCATAGCAAGAGGAACCCGTTTCGGACGGACCTGCGTTGGGCGAATCAATTACAACCTGTCTAAATCCTACATGACAAATTTCATCCGAAAGTACAAGTGCAGTGACGCACAAATTAACATTGAAAGTAATATTGAAAGGTTTAGAAAAATTGACTATGACCAGCTAGCTTTGAAGAAAGTTGCGGAATTATTGAATCTGGAAGGCGGAGTTTACGAATTAGAAACCCCTTGGAAAAAAGATGTTAAAGTCCTTCCAAACAACTATCAAATAGCAAAGAGACGATTAAAAAACACGCAGAACCGTTTAAAGAGAAAACCTGAGCTTGCCGAGAGGTACTATAAAATCATAGAAGACCATATCAAAAATGATTATTTGGAGCAAGCTAACGTTAATCATGAAAAGAGCATCGGCTGGTATCTTCCACATTTTCCATTTATTCGACCAGACAAATCAACAACAAAAATCAGTATAGTGTTTGGTGGTTCAGTGAAGTATGATCAAGGACCAAAGCTTCAACATGACTTGATTTACGTCCTACTGAGGTTTAGACGATTTCCAATTGCACTGGTATTGTGTGGTATTGCCGAGATGTATTTGCGTATAAAGGTCAACCTGGATGATCGATGTTTTCAAGGAATGCAGTGGAGATCGTTGGACGAGAGCCAGGTAAGGTAGATTCTTTAATTCACTCGTGTTGTATTTTGGATCAACTCCTCTTCTTTGCACGCAAAGAGAAAAGAGAAAAACTACCGCTTGCTGCTAAAATAGTTCTTTATTCTACTTATATGGATGACAGCATGAACTCGAAGAGAGATGATCAAGAGGCGATTAAGCTGTACAAAGATCTGTCAGAAATGTGGAGATCTGCCAACAGCCATGCAAGAAAATGATTGTCAAACTCGCCTAAAGAGATTGGACACATCCTGGAAAAAGATAGAGCTGCAGAAATTGATTTGAGCAACAACGAACTGTACTCAGGCAAGACTCTTCCTTTGCTCTGGAAATCGAAATAAGATTGTTTACATTTTCAGACAGAGCCACCAAAAAATCTGCGGGCAACAACACGAAATGAAGTTTCCTCAGCAAAATATCAACGCTGTTTGATCCATTGGGATTCGCTGCACCGTTCATCATCAGAGGAAAAATGCTCATTCAAGACGTTTGGCTGACTGGTATGAATTGGGATGAAGCACTATCATTTTGATTTATCAAGGAGAATGGATGGGTGGTATGCTGACTTCAAAAAGCTACCAAAAATCAAGTTGTCTCGATGTTCGCAGGATCAAGATCAACCAACAGATATTTCACTTCATGTGTTCAATGACGCATCAGAGAAAGCATATGGAAGTGTCATCTAACAAAGAACAATGTACGCCAATGGAAAGGCGTCTTCGAGAATGGTCATATCAAAATAAAAGCAATGGTCGCACCGCTCCAAACAGTAAGCATCCCAAGACTGGAGTTAATGTGAGCATGTACTAGACCTGCGGTTGTCAAAGAATATCATTACAACTCTGGAAATGGACATGAGACACATAACGTTTTGGACTGTTAGCTTAACCGTTCTTCATTGGATCCAGAAATTAAAAGTAGAAATTACAAATCGTTTGTAGCAAATAGAGTAGGTGAAATACAATTGTATAGTAATTCGTCGCAGTGGCGATATATCCCAACCGAGATGAATCCTACAGATTTAGTAAACAGAGGATCAAATATCGAAAACATTGAAGCGCTGTGATTCAACGGAATTCCATTCCTGACAGAAACAAAAGATAAGTGGCCAGATCAAATTCTTCCTGCCGTGCCTGATCAACTATCGGAAACGATGAAAAGCTCATCAAGTAAAGATGTAATCACGTTATTTAAAACAAAACTCGATGAGAAAGTGAGCCTATAAACAACCAAGTACTCCAAGAGGACAAAAATGATTCGTGTAAATGCGTGGGTTGATGATTCATTAACAATTGTCGTCTACCGCAAGAGAAAAGAGACAGTGGGGAGTTATCTGTGGATGAGCTAAACGATTCCAGAATCAAGCTGCTTAGAACCCTGCAGAAGGAATATTTCCAAGAGGAATACAAAGCATTGATAAATAGAAAAGAAATGCCCAGCAAAAGCCAAATTCTGTCACTTTTACCCTCGTTTTAATGAAGATTGATTAATTCTATAAAATAGGAGAATGAAAAACGCAAGTTACTTTGATTACGACACAAGCTATCGCATCGTATTACCACGAAAA
>RDPX01000119.1:359299-380505 GCA_003991215.1 Morbakka virulenta | reverse complement strand
TGTGCCACTTTCTGGAGTAAAAAGATCTGAGATGATGACAGCCGCGAGACTCGACGAAGAAGAAGAAGTTGATGTACTGCTTTAGTCTTTTTTGGACGGCCTCAATTGTCTCATCTAAATAAAGGATTTAATAGAATTCGGCACATTTATTGGGAATTCGTTACCTGTTAATTTTGATAGCTGTATTAGAACTTTGCTTTCATTTTTGATCTTAGTAGCTCTTTTGAGGCATCTCCTATTTCCACTGTTTCCTTCAATCTAATAAGGCTGTGCCTTCCTATGTTTTGTATCTTCAATTTTCTAATACTTTAAAGAGTTCAGTGTACTAGATATTCGGTTCTCTAATTTTTTTTTCAAAATGTCTCTCCTCTTTCTTGGTAGCTCTTTTAGTTTCAATTTCTCCTTCTTTGTCTTCTGAACGGTTCCTACTCTCTCTAGTATGCCCTCCTGGATACATTATTAAGTCTCTCCCAAACCCCGATCCCAACCCGCCAACATAACTTTTATATTCTCTTTCATCTCCAGCAGTTCAAATTGATTTAAAGTTCCACATGCACTTAACCCTTTAACTACGATGGGACACTGGTGTCCCAGGATTTTGATTTGCCATAGTTCCCAAAATAAAAGAGATATCATTAATATTTTTGCTTTGTTACATCTAGTTAACATTAATTTACAAAACAAGGGGAAAATATTTTGATAAATAAGTGGGTAATAATAATAATTTTTGTCTACAAAAAGGTTACTGGGGCGAATTTTGAATTGGGATTTGGACATTTCAATTTTTGCTGAAACTTTAGAACAAATAAAAAACCTTTTATAAGGTGAGGGCAGACCGACCAACCGACAGATGATAAGGAAGTAGAAGAAGTAAATAAATACAAGCACACAAACAAAGAAATTCTTCACCGAACACCAGCAGGTTAAAACATTTGGCAACTTTTCAATGAGGAAATTATTCTATCAACAGCGACATGTGACATGAACACCCGCTCTCTCACTAAAAATGAAGAGGTGAAGGTAACTGTGACCGCAAGGAGCAAGGAGCAATGCTCAATTCGCCAAAAAGGAAAATATAAGAAATGAGAATATTAGGGAGATAATATAAATAAAAGACAGTGGAAGAAGTCAAGAACACGGGAAGAGAGTTGGTATAACATCTTGCGATAAAAAACAACAGCCTGGGCCAAAAGAACAACGGAATACTCACCGAGAGAAGAAAGGAGAGTGATACTGGGGATGGAAGATGAATGTAACAAGGCATTCTACGGGTATATACATGCCAGTCTGAAACGGATGGATACATGTTCTATACACTGGCTTATGATCTCAACAGTAGCTTGGTATCCTTGGTGTTCCTGTGTTCATAGACGTCATTGTATTAATCTGACGTCACAATGCAGTGATAAATCCTGCAGCACATTTAAGGTTTATTGTTGTTTTGCTTGAAAAAGTGAAGTGACTGGTCGTGTAGAGCTTTGCCCCCGATATATTATTTGTGATTAGAATTTGTGCAAGTTTTGGTGACATTGATTTTCTATTGAAGAGATTTGAGTTGGTAGGTAATTAGTATCTTACCTTTATTAACCATATTGATAAAACTTTTGTCGAACTTAAAATGTCTGAAAGAGAAGTAATCGTTGCAAGAGAAGTAGACAACATGTTAGTTCTACTTCGTCGCGAGGCATATCAATTACAAAAGGAAAGGGAGACTTTTAATGATTCCCATACCACAAAGTATTCTTTGATTGACACGAAAATTCCTAGACGTAGACCAAGTGATTCTACTAATCTGTTAGGAAAAAGGGGTATGAAAAGAAAGGGAGACGAAGATATAGCATTTGTTGAACCTCTAAGCAAGAAATTAAAATTAATGGAATTTACAGCCTTCGACATCGAAGGGTTTTACTATTCTTTCATATTATGCAAACAAATACGTTTTGTAATGCCAGATAAGTCAAATATTAAATATTAAAATATGCTTTCTTTTACCTTTTAAATCATAACTTTATAAATATACAATAATCTCTTTTACTTTAGATTAGTAAATAGAATTTGAAATAAAAACATTGCGTTAATAGAAAATCAAGTTTGCCTACAAGTAATCTGTATTTTAGTAACTTAAAGAAAATGTTCTTTGTTTAGATGCGTTAACATAAATTTTAAAAATAGAGATTAATTACAAAAATCATGCTCATAGTTTTGGCTTCTGGCTTAGTCCTTTACCTTTTGATGATCAGTTCTTGGTTATATGTAAAATAGATTACTGATGACATAACTGATACTAGTTTCTAAACTCTTAGAATTAACTATTTTATCTATTTTCATGCAAAGGAATTCAAACAAATTCTAAAATGTAAATCTGGCTTCACATTGTCTGGGTTCCATGAATTGCTGGACATTGTAACAGTATTGATAGCTTGGTGATTATTTTAGTTAGCTTGGTGTAAGCTTTAATTTTTGCTTCATGAGGTGGATGACCAATCTTTATTGATATAATTAAATTGTGAGATTTCAAAATGTAAACTATAAGTACTGTTTCGAAATCTAAATCTTGACATTTTCGCAAGTTAAAAGTTAACGTCATGCGATTGGGTAAATGTCACAAGGCTTCTCAAAAATGAAGTTTTCCCCATGTCCATTTTCTATCGATGATTTTATT
Organism: Morbakka virulenta; assembly: GCA_003991215.1. Classification (NCBI taxonomy): domain Eukaryota; kingdom Metazoa; phylum Cnidaria; class Cubozoa; order Carybdeida; family Carukiidae; genus Morbakka; species Morbakka virulenta. The sequence continues at coordinate 377,843 of RDPX01000119.1, read as the reverse complement.
TCATGATTGGGAGTTAACTGCAGCACCAGGAATATTAAACAAAAGAAATAAGTCTAAGTTTCCTGTAGGGGTCCTTCGTGTCTATATATAAGGGAAGTGAAGTGCAAGGCTGCTTCAAAATTAAAGCACATTTCTACTATGACCCAAAATATTACATGATCTATAAGTATAGAGTATTCTTCCATTAAAAAATTATTTCGTATTTAGGCATTTTCTGTTTTTGTAAGTAATGGACCTCAAAACAATACCTTAATTCTTTGATTATAAGTCATGGCTTATAATTATGTTTAAAAATTTTCGAGAAGGTTAAATTCAAGAGCAGTTTACAAAGAAGCATTTTCTTTCTTCATGAGGCACCTGCGGTGGAAATAGAAAGATTCTCTAGGAATGGATAGGCAAGATTATAGATTGAGATGTTGTGACAGCAAAAGGCTCGTTAATGATGCATTTTCTTGTTAAAGGGGAAATTCTCAAATGTTCCGACGCAACGACCTTAAAATGATGTATAGTTTTACCATAACAGACCCAACTTCAGCTGTCACACATGAACTAATACACAACATTTGAATAGAAAACTTAGGAATGCTATCTTTAAAGTAAAAGAATTGAATAATTTCGTTTTGGCTTTTAAAAACAATGATGAGTCTGCAGAACCTACAAAAAACATTTCTAAAACTAGTGTCTAAGAAAGTTATTATTTAGTGCTGAATCTTTCCCAAATATGCCAATGCGAGAAATTTTTTACTCTTAAAATCAGTATTTACAACATGCTTGGCAGTGCATTTTTTTATTATTATTGACTTAAATCCTCCATCCAACATTTAAGTTCCCTAACTCTGTTTAAATGGAACGTGGCGGAAATACAGTACTTTAGGTAAAAGGTACTACAATCATTAATAAGGTAAAATATGCGATAAAATGACCAATGTCTGAGTCCACATTTGTATTTTTATAGCTAAAAACGTATAAAATGGTTTGTTCACAGACCTATGGAAAACACAATATTGTTTAAACCTTCGCCCTGCTAAGATCTTTCATCATAGGGTGCCTTAGTACGTGCTTGAGAACGAGAGTGAACTCCGTAGTCGCACCCCTGCATCACGTTAATGTGTGTGTTCCTTTGCGGACATGGTGCAAAGTGGACATCATGACCCCAGTCAGGACAAAAGCGGCATGGGTGCGAGTGACCGGTGGGATATCAAAACTAGTTCTCGACATCCTCACTTGGGGGGGGGGGAGTCGCAGACTAGACTGGTGCAACCGGAGAGCCGCAAAACCTCCCAGGAGAAAAAAATATCTGACTCCAAACCTGCGCAGAGGAACCTTAAAAACTTGAGCAGCACTGCAATCGTTTAAGGGAAGAAACCCCGACAGCAAATCAACCCCCTTCAATTTTGAAGGTTTGTCACTATGCCAATCACCTGATTACAGAAACCACAAGCACTCAACCGAAAGTGCAACCTCCTGGAAGGGCAATGATTCCTGACCTCGAAATGAAAGGAAACATGACACGCCTCAGTGAAAGCTGAGAGGAATCTCAAGAGCCGATAAACCACTTGTCAACCTAAGAACCAAATTCGCAATTCGTTACTGGAATGTCAGAACCATGTACGACACTGGGCAAGCCGGGAGATACATAAAGCACAGATCGAAATACTAGAGATCAATGAAAGTAGATGGATTAGTTCTGGGAAGACAAAGCTCACTACTGGCACGCCCGTCCTGTACTCAGGTAGAGATGATGATGTCCACATGTTGGGAGTTGTGATCTTGATGTCCAAAAATACAACTGCAGCACTCATAGACTGGTCGTCAGTGAACGAGAGAAGTATAAAAGCAAGATTCCTCTCCAAACAGATCAAGCGGACAGTTATCCATGCATACTCACCAAGCAATGAGGCTGATAATACTGACAAAGACGACTTTTATGAGAAGCTCACTGAGAATGTTGAACAAACACATAAACATGACCTACTAGTTTCATGCTACTTTCTCCCCAGAAAGTTTAGTTAAATAAACATTTTGTGGTGGAAATGTTGGAGGTGATGGCCCAGATAATATGAAAAGGAGTTTTTTTTTCTTGTTTAGTATGAGAGGGACAAGGGACTGCGAGTGACCCAGCAGGACACTACCGTCTTCCTAATATTGCACAAACGTACGAGGAAAAATGGAGAAATAGTGGTAGGAAGGTCGTCTATTCCTAGTAATAAAATTCAAATTTGTTGGTAAAGAAATGAGTGTTCATAAAACTTTTATCAGAATCATGACCTTAATTCAGGCTCATAATCTTAATTTATTCTTTTGAGGCAGAAAAAAGAAGCGGGCACAGAAGTGTGTAGGAAAAACAAACAAAAATACATTTTTGCTTTACTTAATGTACTTGAAGGAGCGAGAACTGTTAACAGCAACAAAGGGCTGAAAGATGTGATAGACAATGATCGTCGCCGTCCTACCTATTAAGACATGGCACCTGAGACCAGTCTACCAGTGGCAATACTTTTGGTCGGTCTATGCTCAATTTGCCCTATATCCTTGTGATATCACAGACAAATTCATTTTTGTATAACAGAGCTTTGTTGATAGATGTATTGGATAGTGCTTTGAATTAATCAGAATTGTCACATAAGATAATTCTATATAATGTCATGAAAATTCAGAAAGGTCTGTTCATTTCATACCTTCATTGGCAGCAGCAGATGTAAAAGCTAACTGGAAAGAAATCTTTTTAAGTGTACGAGACAACATTGTTAATTTTTAAACGGTGGCAATGGCATTGACTGATCCTTACAGAGCAGCAGAAAGAGAGTTGTCAGTGCAAAGATTAACTAATGTTGAACAGAAGGACATGCGGGGGAAGTTTGGATATTTTGTAGATATGCTACTTTTCACGTTTAAACGCAGTGAGAAACTTGACTAAGAATCCCGTTCCAGAAGAGGTAGACTGCTTCTAGGGAGCTTGAACTTTCCACAACATTTGCAATTGTTCATAACATTTTATGGGTTTTTTTGTCGTTTCGGTGGTGGAAGTGACGAATCCACATGGCGGGGAAGCTGTCCTGCCTTTTTTAGTCTTTATTCTCACATTTATGATATTACCACAACTGTGAGAAGTGCAGAATAACAATACTGATCTGAAGCACAACCGAGAGAGAGACAGAGAGATATTTTGTTTTATAGAATTTTATAGAATCTTGTCAAAACTAGTATAAAATGGGTAAAAATGGGATCCCAAGAAAATCGTTGGATTAAGATGAGTTGAAACAAGAAGAGAATAGTGTAATAATTTTGTGGAAATTATCGATAGAAAATAGTTATAGAAGATAATATATCGTAACAAGATCGCGTTACATCGTTGGCCTTATTGTTTATGGTCATCATTGGAACCATAAATTGATAGCAGTGAGTGGTTATACTCAAATCAAGTATCATTACACGAAATCGCATATAGCAAGAAAGCGAAAACAGATTATTTCACCTCAAAGAAATCTACATGTCGAAAACAAATTAACACCCCATCTACAAGAAGTAAACACGAGGAGAAGAAGAATTAACATCAAAACGGATAAGAACTGTTTGTTTATGCTTTCGTTAAAGAAGTAGAAACAGAATTATCCAGAAAGATCACGGAAGTTTACACAAGATCAATTGCAATGTATACATTTAAAATGACTGATTAACTGACATTAATTGAACATTCAATATGTTCGGACGCGGAGCAGCAAGAAATAAACGAAATGATGACGGCATTCAACAAGAGGACGAAATGAATGGAGTAAAAAAAATTGTAAAGCTGAAACAAGTGAAAGCTACGAATAAAGCTACTTTGACACGGACGAAACATAAACTTTTAGAAATGATAGAAAACGAGACTCAAGACAAGACCAAGCTGCAAGAATTGAGAGATAGGTTAAATGACGTACAAGAGAAAACAGTTGAAATACTGTCAAAACTAACTGTTGATTATAGAAAGGTAAAGGAGATTGAAAAACAAGAAAGTATATTGGACGAAGCTGAAAAACTGAATACAGAATTTAGCAAGGTGATGGATAAGTTAAATGAGTTTGAAAGAGATTTGCGGAGTGAGCACTTATCAGTATCGAGCAGATCTACACAGAGAAGCAGATCCATTGCAGGATGGGCAAAAGCATGGGGAAGCAGAACTACAACAAAGAAAAGGAACTCGATGCAATGTATCAACAGAGACTGTTGGAGATAGAAGAAGACATGGGAAGCATCAAGAGATAAAACAAGGACGGAGATGGTAACGATCACCACAGTCAATCAATGCAGTCATTATGAGCAGAAAGGCTTGTTAAACGAGAACGATCGTATAGAGAAATGGGTGCAAAGATCAAACGAACATTTGGGTAAGAGGGTCGTTGATCACGATGTACAAACAAATGAAGGAGAAATCGGAAAGGACTTATGGAAACAATTGAAACGCGTTTCCATTCCCGTATTCAATGGATATATGCTTCAGTACAGTAAATGGAAATCGGTGTTCATGGCATGTATCGGTAAAGCTCCTGAAACGCCTGAGTACAAGTTACTTCAGTTAAGTCACCATCTTAATGGTACAACACTGAAAGCGATTGAATCTTTGGTTCATTCAGGGTACACTTACGAGGCATATAAGAGTCGACTGGAAAGAATCAAACCGCAATTAAGAGCTTGACAATGGAACGTTTTATCGAAAATTACAACGAAATTTGCCAGAAAGAATGCTCACCTAATACCAATTATGGTTGTTGGAGGACCAAAAAGATAAAAGAGTTGAATGAGTTACATGCTTTCGTCATTCAAGAAGCAGAATTCCAGACCGTTGAAACAGAAAACATCCATGGGCTTCACACATTGAACAGACAAGGACCGACGGGAGAACAATCATTTTTTAGGAGAAGTGGCAAAGAGAGAGAAAAGAATACTTTACAGAGATGTGTTATTTGCAAGCATAATCACAATTTGTAGATCTGCAACAAATTCAAGGAATCTAGTACAGCTGATAGATGGAAAAATTGTTACAGATGACTTGGATACAATCATCTGGGAAGTTCCTGTATAAGAATGAAGAAATATGGAATAAAACGCTTGTCAAGAATCTCACAATGGGCTTCTTCAGAGAGAAAAAGAAGGGCAAGGAACCACAGCATCAGCGACGGGAAGTCCTCAACCTTCAGAAACCACCGAAGGGGGAGCTATCGAGACACGAGAAGACAATGCACAAGGCAAAAGTTAATGAACTTGTTGAAGAAGTTGTCTTACGAACCGTTCCAGTCAGCTTGAAGAATAGAAAACGAAAGAGAGTCGTCAATGCCCTTTTAGATGAAGCAAACACAAAGACCTATCCTAATGAAGATGAAACGAGAGAATTGAAGCTAGAAGGAGATAAAAAACGAGTTAATGTCAGCGTACTAAATGGACAAACCGAAGGAATCGACTCAATGTCTGTGGAAATGGAACTGAGATCAATAGATGGAAGCGTACAAGTGAAACTCAATGCATTGACTACAAACAGAGTAACTTTTGAGATGAGAGTAGTTAATTGGAAAAAGCATTCAAAACAGTGGAGAAATCTTGTAAATATTCCATTTCCAGACATTGGACCAAGGCCATTAATAGACATCCTGATTGGCGCTGACCATGCATATCTACATAGGTCATTAGATTAAGTTGTTGGAAAACCAGATGAGCCCATAGCAAGAAGAACACCTTTAGTATGGACTTGCGTTGGGGGGAGTCAATTAAAACCTGTCCAAATCCTACAAGACAAATTTCATCCAAATGTACAAGTGCAGTAACACAGAAATTGTCAACATTAATAGTAACATTGAAACGTTTTGAAAAATTTAAAAAGTGTCCACCATTGCTCAACCTATCCTGAACAGCGATGACCATGTATCATTTAAGAAAGTTGCAGAATCATTGAAGCTGGAAGGTGGAGTTTACGAAGTAGAAATCCCTTGGAAAAAAGATGTCAAAGGCCTTCCAAACAACTATCAAATAGCAAAGAAAGAATTAAAAAACACCGAGAACCGTTTAAAGAAACAACCTGAGCTTGTGGAGAAGTACTGTAAAATCATAGAAGAGCATATCAAAAATGGTTATTTGGAGCAAACTAACGTTACTTCTGAAGATCATCGGCTGGAATCTTCCACATTTTCTATTTATTCGACCAGACAAATCAACAACAAAAGTCCGTATAATGTTTGATGGTTCAGTGAAGTATGATGGAAGGTCATTAAACGACATCATCTATCAAGGACCAAAGCTTCAACCTGATTTGATTAAGGTCCTACTGAGGTTTAGAAGATTTCCAATTGCACTGGTATTATGTGATATTGCTAAGATGTATTTGCGTATAAAAGTCAACCTGGATGATACATGTTTTCAAAGAATGCTGTGAAGATCGTTGGACGAGAGCCAGGTACCTTAAATTCATCAGTTCACTAGTGTTGTATTTTGAATCAAAGGTGATCATGCTGTACAAAGAGCTGTCAGAAATGTATAGATCTTCCAATAGGCATGCAAGAAAATTGTTGTCAAACTCGCCTAAAGTGCTTGGACACATCCCGGAGAAAGTCAGAGCTGCAGAAATTGATTTGAACAACAAAGAATTGCCCTCAGTCAAGACTCTTGGTGTGCTCTGGAAATCGAAATAAGATTTGTTTACATTTCCAGACAGAGCCACCAAAAAATCCGCGGGTAACAACACGAAACGAAGTTTCCTCATCAAAATATCAACGCTGTTTGATCAGTTGGGATTCATCGTTCATCATCAGAGGAAATAGGGTCCTTCAAGAAGTTTGGCTGACTGGTTTGAATTGGGATGAAGCACTATCGTTTGATTTATCTAGGAGAATGGATGAGTGGTATGCTGGCTTGAAAAAGCTACCACAAATCAAGGTGTCTCGATGTTCGCAGGATCAAGATCAACCAACATATATTTCACTTCATGTGTTCAATGACGCATCAAAGAAAGCAAATGGAAGTGTCATCCACCAAAGAACAACGTACGGCAATGGAAAGGCATCTTCGAGAACGGTCATATCAAAATCAAACAAGGGTCGCACCGCTCCACAGAGTAAGCATCCCAAGACTTGAGTTAATGAGTGCAGTACTTGACCTGCTGTTGGCAAAGAAAGTCATTACAACCATGGAAATGGACATGAGACGCATAACGTTTTGGACTGTTAGCTTAACCGTTCTTCATTGGATCCGGATAATGAGTACAAATTACAAATCGTTCGTAGCAAATAAAGTAGGTGAAATACAATAGCATGGCAATCCGTCGCAGTGGCGATATATCCCAACAAAGATGGATACTGCAGATTTAGTAACCAGAGGATCAAACATCGAAAACGTGGAAGCGCTGTGGTTCAGCGAACAGCCATTTCTGACAGAAGCAGAAGATAAGTGGCCAGATCAAATTCTTCCTCCCATGCCTAATCACCTACAGCAAACGATGAAAAACGCATCAAGTAAAGATGTAATCACGTTATTTACAACAAACCTCGATGAGAAAGTGAGTCTACAATCAACCAAGTACTCCAAGTGGACAAAAGTGATTCGATTGTTCGTCACTATCACGATAAAGGTTGCCACATTTCGAAACCATCCCCACTTTATCAATGATATCATAGAAATACTGGATTATAGACGGTAGAGAAGAAATCCGAGATTATGAAAACAGATGTCCAAAATGTAAACGAAGAAGAGCAAAATTTGCATCGCAAATCATGCCACCTTTTCCAGCCATATGTCTGAAGGAGCCATTACATCCATTCGCAAGAGCGTCAACCGACTTTGGTGAACCTTTCATCACCATTCGAGGAAGAGGAAGCAAAATATTCAAACGTTATATATGTTTATTCACATGCCTGTTATCCCGTGCCGTGCATTTAGAAGACACCGACTTCTTCCTTTTCCGGACATACCATCCGCTTTCTACCGGATGGTATGTCGTCGCGCACTGCCAACAGGAGTATTATCAGACAACGGACCAAACTTCGTAGGAGCAAATAGAGAGTTGAAAGAGCTGGTGCAACAATTAAACCAGGAGAAAATCACGCTAGTCTTGTCGAATCACGGAATCAAATGGAATTTTACGCCTTCAACTGGTCCACATTTTTGTGGAGTTCATGAAACAAAGATCAAGTTTGCAAAGAGAGCAACCTACGCAATGTTAAGTTCAGCAGACATAAACGATGAAGAGTTGGTTTCTGCTTTCGCTGGAGTGGAGGATCTCATAAATTGTAGACCGCTTACGTATCATAGCTCTGATGTGAGAGATGAAACTCCACTCACTCCAAACCATTTCCTGATTGGTCGCACAGGTAGACAGTTTGCTGCAGACAGTGTCGATGAGACTGATTATCATCCTAAGAAGCGCTGGAGACGAGTGCAAGAGCTGGTAAAACATGCATGGACACGGTGAATGAAAGAGTGGTTGCAATAGCTAAACAAACGACATAAGTGCTTAAAAACAAACCCAGATTCCCACCCAGTAGATACGGCGAGGTTTTATCGACAGACAACGGCAGAGGAAAATGGCAATTGGGAAGAGTAATCAAGACGTTGCCCGGAAAAGATGCACAAGTTCGGGTTGTTAAAATACGAATCGGAATTATGGACTTTATTCCCTCAATAACGAAGCTATGCCCTCTTGAACGTAACGTTTAATTTGATAACAAACATTTATCAAAAGAGGGAAGCTGAACAAAAGGATGTTACAAGGGAAACCTGGATATTTTGTAGACATGCTATTTTATACGTTTAAACGCAGTGAGAAACTTCACTAAGAATCACGTTGCAAAATAGGTAGACTGGTTCTTGGGTGCTGAAACTTTCAAAGACATTGCACAATAAATGCCTATTGTTCATAATCTTTTGTTTTATAGGATTTTCTAGAATCTTGTCAAAACTAGTATAAAACGGGTAAAATTGAGTTCCCGAGAAAATCGTTGGATTAAGTTGAGTTGAAACAAGCAGAGATTGGTGTAATACTTTTGTGGAATTTTTCTATAGAAAATAGTTATAGAAGATAATATATCGCAAAAAGGTCGTGTTACATCGTTTGTCTTATTGTTTATGGTCATCAACGGAACCATATATCACACAATGTTATGTAAAAATAGAAACATTGCAGTAGGTCCAATTTAAATATAATAAATTAGCCATTTCTTCATACAGACCTAATGTCATAGTGTTTTATCCACCATTGTTCTTACCTTATGTCATTAGAAGAGCCTAGTTTCTTAAATCTCTTCCTATAAAAAAGTTATTAAAATTGAGCATTTTTCCAACTGCTGGTGCAAGCTTTTCTACTATATCATATCTACATCATTATGGCTAACCGAAATGTTTCATCAAAATAAAGTATCAAAGGGCCCTCTTTAAAGTCTTTTAATGAAGGATTTTGAAAAGAGCCCTTAAATACCTCACATTTTTATACTGCGTAAAGATAATAATCAAAACAATTCTTCACCTATTTTGAAAACTGTTTTCTTTGTGATTAATGAAGCGGCCTTTGAATAGAAACAGCATTTTCTTAAATCACTCTCAATTTTTAAATAACATACCTATGGGAAATAGGAATTGCAAAAAAGCATAACCCTTATATTTTACAAGATTTTGTACTTTCAGAAAGATAAAGCATGTATGGCTTTATATTACAAAGATATATATTACACAATGCTGAATTATTTGTTCATTTAAGTCTGTTTCAGCTTCTATTATAATGGCATCACCGTTGTCGAAATCTTGGTCGTGAAGTGTTGATTGAGTATTCAGAGGTATTCATTTGTTTCTTTCATGAAAACACAAGCTTTTTCGGTTGGTTAAGCAGCTGATAGCCGATGGATTTTGTCTAGATTGCTTGTATTGATTCACAAGTGTCCAAAAATTTAATGATAGATCCTTATCGATTGTTTCCATGACTCGCTCACCCATTTCACTTGCAATTGATGGTTTGGGGGCTTGATTACGCCAGTCTTAGTGTATTCAAATTTATCTTTACGATACCATTCATCGTAATATTCTCTTTAAAAAGCTTGAAAGGGTTGAATGATTAAAATGCCAAGTGTTTGTAGGAAATTTGTGCAGCATCTACGAATAACACCTGACTTTTCCTTAATTTTACACAATTTCTATTTTATTTCTTCAAAGGTCCCCATACTAACAACCTTTGTTCAAATGTAAAAGTCAATTCGTCATTCATTCATCCATTCTTTGAGTTCTTTGCATGGCTCCACTTATCACAGCAACGTTCGGTTTAAATGTTTCGTTAAATAAAACAATTCACGGTTTGATTTTTGTACCATCAAATTTACGCCAACCAAACAGTGGTATGTTGTTTCTCATGATTATTCGTTTTGATAGGAACGATTTGGGAACCTTTTGTTTCAACTGTTGTGGCATGAATGCTTATATTGGACATAACTGCTTATATTGGAGTTTCATTCATATTAGTAATATTAGCTAGTAAAAAGGAAACCTTTGATCGCTGCTTCTCACAAAACTGTATGAAGATGGTTAATTTTGACATAGCATCTTTTGGCATTGGCTGACCTGTGGTTGTGCCTCTTCTAATAGATAAATCACGTTTAGAAACCTTGAACTACTGACATGTGATTATTAAATAATAAATTCAACGATAAGTCTTGCAATGACTCAAATTTCAGGAATAATACTCGTGTCTGTCAATGTCTTTTAAATGTCAAGTTGTCCTCCAAATTCGATGTCAGTAATTTGGTATGTGTTCTGTTCAGAGTAAAATTACATGTTACACATGTGGCCACCAAATAACTGCAAAGCTCAGAGAATTCTTTGCAATGATAACAGACACAAATCACAAAAATGAACGTGAAAAATGGCAATAAACACTTTTGCTTTTATTCTATATGAATATTTCATATAAATCTTGGTATGTGTTATTCCATAGAAATATGAGAGGAAGAATGATCATTATCTTCAGAGTATTTTATTTCCAGAGACAACATTGTTTGCTTTCTATAAACCTGAAATTTTTTCTGCCAACAAAGATTATTTTCTGTCGCGTTAAATTCGTTTTCTAATTTTTTCTTCTTCACCTCCCTTTTTAAAAGTCATCGCTATCCAGTCCCGACAACGTACCATATTCGAGTCTTATTTCTAAGTGTTTTAAATAAATATATAACCCGAAACTGACGTTTTTTAATATATTATAACTAATGCATTAGAAAAATGAACATTAATTTATGGATATTGTTACGCCTGATATTAAGAAATGAGTTTCATAAGCAGTTTTACGAACGCAGTGATTCCAACTATGAACAATTGAATTATCTTTACTGATAGGCTGTATTTAGCAATGGAATAATAGAAAATCAGCATTTCTTTTTAGATTGCTATTTAAGGTTAAATCTCCAGATGAAGTAGCAGGGAGAAAGATTTCCTTTTATGGACATAAATGACCATTAAAACTAGATAAGCATCCAGGTTAAAGAGACTTGGTTCAGAGAGCTGCAACTTTCAGCAGAGCATACAGCTTAACTGATGCCAGTGCCAGAGTAATTGGATCGTGGGACAAAATTGATGTAAGTAATTATATTTGTTATTCTATGTCAATTGTATCTATACTTACTTCATTTTATCTTAATAATCTTGTACATACACTTAACAATTATTAATCTCTATTTCGTAGTGAATCGCAGTCTTAGGAATACACTCAAATACCACGATTTGACATTTCTTTATGTTGTCAACACTACGTTCATCCTATTTTAGTGGTAGTTGCTTTATTTCCTCTCTTACATGTGCTCCCTGAGATGCTCCCTACGACTGAGATGCATTTTCACCAGGTGCAGTGATAACAGTAACCTCTTTCACGTTTACATTCTGAGAACTACCACCACCAATGCTTTTATCATTCGCATTTCTCCTGACGACATTGCTCCACATTGCTACATTCTGTAATTTCTTCTTCGAACTCAGCTTTCACAGTTCTGAAAGTATCTTTTCGACAGCAACTTCCAAATTCCAACCCCTCAACTTTTTTATTTCATTTTTGCTGACAGTCTCAGCTGTATAACTTTACCGTTTTTCTCTTTAACTTTTAATATACTTGAAGAAACAACAACACAAGAGAATTTTAATCCTCCTTTAATCTTTTGAAAGGTCTTTATCACTTGTTTCTTTTTTGTATTTTTCATTTCAAAACTACTTTCTGAATATAATGTGGTATTACTTCGACTTGTTTCGCTGTACAGTGAAAAATCAATGCTGATTGGAGCCTCTAAATGTTTGCGCTAGATGGAAGGAACACAAATAGTTGTCATGAACACAATATGGGACGATAAGAAACAACATAATAACAGGGGGCGATCCAGGTAATATCACAGTTTGCAAACGATAACGTCAATTTTTCAGTTGCACTTTCTTGGGAAATACAAAAGTTATTTGTTCTATAGAAGCAGAATCAAATGCTAATTTCGAATTTAAACAAAATACACTTCTCATAACTTCATTTAATCTACGATTTTCAACCCTTTTTTATATTCGGTTTACAGTCCATTGGCATTAGATTGTATTCATATTAATTCCCTGTGTAACCATATTCATCTGAGAGTCTTCGAGAGAGCTTCTGAGAGAGCTTCATACACGAAATTTCTACTCAATTTCTTCAAGAAGAGAAATTTTGAGAGAATACAAAATCCATCTGCACGGAACGCTTCCAGTTTTTATGGCCAATCTGTTTCAGGGGCTTATTGTTTTTCCTACTGATACAGGGTACTTACATATTTATTTTAAGACCTAAAGTGGGAAAACTTGGCTGTTATCAGTCAAAGTTTTCCTGCCAAAGTCACTTGTGTGAGAAATAAGATTTAATTAACTCGAAATGTAGACGTTGGGGAAAAAAAAGATCGACTTTAGAAAAAAGACATTACAAAAATTAACAAATTTAGTTTTGTAACTTGAATATGTAAGATAAACCTAAATTATCTGTGAAGTGTCATCAAAACTTTACCTTCTAATAGATCCGTCAAAATTACATCCAAAGTAACTTAAAAGTTGATTTCAAAGAGAAGGGTTATTTTTCTAGCAGAGGAAGTATAGTATTAACCTATCTGGATTTTCTTTTTAAAAGGACTTTTCTTATTTATGGAGGCCTTGGAATAAATTTTGTTCCTAAGGCTATGCTAGTTCAGCACATTACGCTGAGGAACTTTTAATCAACTTTTCGTCAACTTTTTGTTATATTTTCCTCAATTTTTCGTCAACTTTTTGTCAACGTTTTGTTAACTTTTTTCGTCAACTTTCTGTAATTTATTCGCCAACTTTTCGTCAACTTTTTGTTATTTTTTCGTCAACTTTTTGTTATTTTTTCGTCAACTTTTTGTTATTTTTTCGTCAACTTTTCATCAACTTTTTGTTAACTTTTCGGCAACTTTTTTTATTTTTTTGCTAACTTTTCGTCAACCTTTCGTCAACTTTTCGTTGTGAGAAAATAAACAACAGAGAGTTTTTCAATTTTGCTACCACTGTGATAGTGTTTAAAATATCTTTGACTTAATTGAAGTTATGATTTTATGTAGTTAATTCATTCACCTCCCAAAGACACCCCTTGAGGATTTATCAATTCATCAACATGTATTTATTTTGGGATTGACTCCATACTTCTGGGTATTGCTCACTGCAGTACCATTCTTACTTTGATATGTTTGATATGTTTTGATATGTGAGCTTTGATATGTTTCTTGTCGATATGTACATACTCTATGTATAGATAAGACAAAGTAAAGAATGACAAAATACTGAAAAAGTATAGTTGTTGTCTTCAACAAAATAATTCCAAGGAAGGTGAACCTTCCAAGTGTCACAAAATTATCATTATCATTTAAAATATGTCTTATTAATTCCTCAGTCCTCAATAAAATACTGTAGAGTTCCAGTAGTAAGCATAGCACTTGCAATCGGAGTGCGCTAATATCAGATTGCGCTAATATTTGGGGCTTAAAAAGGTGTTAGCAAACAGAACATGGTATTTATTAAAACTCTATCCTTTTTTCTTACAAAAGAAGTCACAGAGAACATAATAGATTTAAAAGCCGAAAGTTCATGAGACATAATTTAATATCTGTCTTTTTAAAAACTGTACAGCCTTTCTTTGAGCTTTTTTTTCGCTTTTTCCGTCTTTTTATTATTACCTCAAATGTGCATGCAATTTCAATTCCGCTGTCTTGATTTCAAGCGCCCACTTTTCCAGGCACTCTCGTCGCAGTGATAATACATCTCATTATCCCATTGTACGGTTCCATCTTTTAGTGCCTCGAAGAGTTCTGCAGCTAATGTATCCAGAACAAGTCCTACAATTATTGTTATTACCCTTTGTTTCTTTGCAGAACTAATATTGCATGCTTGGAATAAAGGTTTTGTAGTTCCACTGTGTAGTTAAACACAAAATTGATTTTCGGTTTGCTTTGATAAATATGTTTTCCTATAACCCGCGACTTTATCTTGCAAAACTTTTTAAACACAGCCCTCATAATTCTTTGAATAAAGATGAAATGTATAATGCGAATTCTTTTTTCAGGTCTTTCACCCTGAGCAAGGCATTGAAGCCACTTAGAAGCAGATGGTCACTTACCTTATTTGATATTTTTCCTTTGTACTTTATAATCTTTTAAATCTAATCGATTTCTGCCCTCTCCCAATTCAATCTCAAAAAAGAAGTATAAACTCATTAGTTATCACCAGCTATAAGGGAGAAACAACTTGGGCGCAGTATGTTATGCAAGATAGAAACACAAAAATTGTTAGGTGCCACCTGGTTCTACAAGCAAAATTCAACCTTTAAATGTTTTTCTTAACAGTGACCTTTAAGTTCACATCGATTAACTTTGGACACAGTACATGGCTAATAAAATGGATGAAATCTTAAAAGATTACGCCAAAGTATCCTTTCGAAGAGTTTCATTCACTAAACGGGTTGGCCAAGCAAGGAAAATTTTTGTGGCGTCTGAAAGATACTGTGGTGTATTCTTTTGTATAATGTAATATCGCTCTACCTATCGATGATAGCAGAGCCAATGAAATCAACATTAATGACCTCCCAAATCATGAAGTTGATTAATCGCATGACATCAATGACGTAGCATTTTTCTCTTTGTCAGAATCAGAATCAAAAGATAAGAAAATACAAGTGTTATATTGGCCTTACTGTCGGAACTCTACAGTAATATATTGAAAAACATACCTTTAACAGATAAAATAATAATTTCCTTCAATTAACATATAATGAAGACACATAAATAGCATAGTTGAGAATTTTTCAGTCAAAGACGCTGGAACTAATGTACGAAGCACAAGAGCCCATGGTTCTTTTGCCCATTGCGAAATTATAACAAACGTATTTGTAGACGAAGAGTTTGTGACGAAAATATTTAACAGAGTCTAATTCGCCGTGATATTAGAGACAATCCTTACACAATGCTACCTGCCCTTGAATATAATCACGACAGGGGCACAGGCGTTGATATTTCTCAGCAGAGTCCACACAACTGTAAACTAGTGGTTCATCTTGAAGTATACAAGTACTATCAACTACGTATGGAGCAAAAAGAGACTTCTTGACAGCTACAGTCTTGCAATTGACTCCACTGTAAAGAAAGAATAAAGGACTGCAGTTAGAATCAAGGAAAAAGAAACAATCTCGGTCTTTTGCATTTTGGGAATACCTATTACATTTAATATAATTTCACCAGTTAAATACTTGAAATATTAAGCTATAATTAGTATGCCTGTGTCAAAATTAATCCTGCAGCTTGAGAATGCTAAAGCATGGCTATACAGGACAGTTAATTAGATTTTTTGAATGGATTACATTTTAATAGAAAAGCCACCAGGAAAAGACAGAGACAATTTTGTCGGACTTCTCACGAAGAAAATGTAATGGTTATCGATAACTGGTAAGATCGAGGGAAAAAGAGGAAGAAGACGACTTACACTGATTTACATCAGCTGTCTGTCACAGTGGATGCATTCCATCATACTGAACTCCTCAAGAGAGCTGAAGATGTGAAAAAATTATTTAAAATGCCGTTTTTGCTTAAGGCAGATGAAGAAGAAAAAGAATAGCTGGTATTTGGATTAGTGAAGTAAATATGTTACGTTCTGGGAAATTTCTGCCAAATTAGTGAAATTCTATAGGAATTTTCTAGCTACTCAATCTACAAATTTCCTTAATAAGAACTTCTATATGACTCAAAATGGGCAAGACTATAAACTTAAACGTACGAAGCAAAAATACTGGTACTAGTGATAACTTAATAATGGTAACAATTGTAACGATAGCCTTCACTTTGCTTATCGGTACGATTTAATGATCTTAATATCTTAATAATAATACCGAGAAAAACAAAGTCGGCATTATTAAGCATGAACTTGATAATGATATGGAAGTAGAAATTTTACTTGTTCAAAAATATCAACTGAATTTATAGTTTCCACTAATATATCATGAATTCAAAAAATTTCTAGTTAATAATAGTTTTGTAGTGAGGTTCGATGTTGTGTTGTATACTCTGATCAATTTCTATCTGTCTCTCTGTCTGTCTGTACTTTGTCTCTCTCTCTCTCTCTCTCTCTCTCTCTCTCCTTTATCCTATCCCAGGTGAAAGCTTTCATGAAACAAGCAGATCCAGCTTATCAAATGCCTTGGAAATATTAAGAGCTTCAGTGTATTTTAGTGCATACTACTACAAAGGAATACATAAATCAAAAGATGTGTTCGGTAATTACTTTTTTAAAGGCATCGGAGGAGCGATGTTATTCATCTTGGTACTGAAAGTAATTAAAAAGACATGAGAGAAATTTATGAATTTTACCAGTGCTGTCAAGTCCTTTAAATACCTGGATTATGACAGAAAGAAGGCTTACAGGTCAATATTTGCCAAATTCAGATCGGTTCTCTTCATTGTTGAAGACAGACACAACATAAGAAACCTTTTTGGAGTAAGTACTCCGATCTCCATTGATTGAAAAGTTTGCACAACAAAGAAGATAGCTGAGAAACACACCCTTTCAATACATCTCCCAGGAATCAGATCTTAATCATGATTGATCAAGCCCATGAAAATAATCGTTCTAACTAACCTTGGATTTATGATGAGTCCAAAATCGGATCAATTTGCCAATGGAATTCCGGCAAATTGACTGAAAGCAAACTAACAAAGAGACCAGTCTTTTCCTAAGCGAACATAAAAACCGAACACCATAAAAAAGTGGAAGAATATTTGACTTGCCAGAATGCAAAACACTTTTGAAAGTCTCACAGAAATCTCGACTTTTAAGTTTTTGGGAAGAAAGAGATTTAGAAACTCGCACACTATAGCATGACCTAGCATAGAAATTACCCTTTTACAAGCATTGCTAGCCTGTCTGAAAGAAATCCAGAAATCCAAAATTCATCAGTTCCATCACGTTGAAACTCAACATAAAAATTATTGTGATGAACAAAGGCAAAAGAAAAATGAGCATTTAAGTATGGAGAAGAGTGAGACTTGACTTGGTAGCAAGTAGGTACATATGATCCAGTTCCGATTAAATTCCATTCCGTCAATTTATTTGCAACATCAGGAGTCTTTTTGCTAAGTGCTGACTCCCAAAACAAACCATCAAGAAATTGTTGAAATCCAGGCGTGCAAGTCTTACATTGATGTGAGGGTCAACAAGACCTGAGACTTGATAAGACAATCCAAAAGAGGCAACGATGAACCAATAAAATGAGTAGAAAGATATCTAAAGAGAAGGTTCTTCCCTACTTTGAATTAAAAATCTTGTGATAAAACCAACAAGTTGTATTAGATCATGGATAACAACGACTTCGTAAGTAACTTTTCCAGGTCTGTAATTTCTGTCAGGAACTCAACAAGGACATATGATGAGCGGTGAAGTAAAAAAAGACAAAGATGTTAGCAGTGTAATGGTTGCCCTTTCCTTATCAATGGAGTTTAATATTGTCTAGATACTGAGCAAGAGTCAGAAGAGAGGTGTTGATACAACTTTTTTGTCTTTTATCTCTTTTTTCTTTACAAGATCGTAGTAGAAGTAGTAGCAGCAGCCGCAGTAATAGTAATAGTAATAGTAATAGTAATAGTAATAGTAATAGTAATAGTAATAGTAATAGTAATAGTAATAGTAATAGTAATAATAATAGTAATCATCATCATCATCTGGTGCCCTGCTGTTCAGCGTAGGCGGTCACAACTTTCCACACATCTCGGTCTCGAGTGGCTCTCAGCAAATCTGTTGTTGACTTGACATCCATCCAGGCGGCCAGACTGTCGGTGATCTTCTCTCTCTGTCTACCGCGGCTTCTTTTCCCATCAATTTTAGCTGTTGTTACTCGGTGTTCAAGACTTTCTTTTCTCATAAAATGTCCAAAAAATTTTGCTTGTCTTTTTCGAATTTTGTTAATTAGCATTCGCTTTGTGTCGGCTTCTTTTAAAACATCTACGTTTGTTTTTCTTTCCGTCCAAGGTATGCGCAACATTCTTCTGTAAAACCA
>RDPX01000119.1:321528-335650 GCA_003991215.1 Morbakka virulenta | reverse complement strand
ACCTGTTTTTCGTCGATGACTTGAAATTATATTCAACGAACTTAAACCAAATAAGAATGCTGCTGGATATTGTTACTCAGTTTTCTAATGACATTGGAATGCTGTTCGGTGAGCCAAAGTGTGCACATGTTATCATCGAGAAAGGAAAACTTGTCACACCAGATGAACCAATCGTCATCAATGGTGTCGCCATGCAACCATTAAAAGTGAACGATTCCTACAAATACCTAGGACAGGATGAAAGCGTCGGACATGCTGGCCCAATAAATAAAGACAGAGTCATCAACAAATACAAAAAGCGAATGAAAAAGATCTGGAGGAGTGAATTGTTTCCTTTCCACAAGCACATTGCACATAACGCCTTCGCAGTGCCGGTCCTGATGCCAACGTTTGGCATACTCGAATGGACTATTGAAGCAATCGACAACATTGATATCCAAACAAGAAAGATACTGAATATGACGAACAATTTCCATCGTTACTCCGATATTGACCGTCTCTATCTTCAGAGGAAGAAAGGAGGAAGGGGGCTAAAATCAACACGAATTGCTTTCGAAAGCAGAATGGTGACAGCAAGACAGCATTTGAGGAAGAATAGAAACGATAATAAATACATTGTTAAAATGATACAACACGAGAAGAAAAAACTGATGCAAGTTGGAAAGGAACTACTGGAGAGTATGGAGATTAATGATGTTGCTGATCAAAAACCCAGTAACGTAGGAAAACTCTTCACTGCCAAATGCTTAGAAAGAAAACAGGAATTATTTTGAAACCCCTAAACCCCTTCACGGTTACAACGCAAAAACAGTTGCCAGAATAAATGAACTCGATGCCAAAAGCACCAGGGAGTGGCTCACCAACAAATATATCAACTTTCACTCTGAAGCGTACGCCTGTACTATCGAGGAACAGGAAATTGGCACAAAAGACATCATCTATAGACGAAAACAACGCCAAAAATGAAAACCCACCGGATGACAACAAATGCCGCCTATGTAAACAACAAGTGGAGGATATGACCCACGTAATATGTAGCTGCTCCAGAATGTCGTCCAGATACTACGTACCACTACGTCACGACATTGTAGCAAAACATGTGTATGAAAAACTGCGTAATAAACAAAACCTTGAGACATACATACATATACATGAACACAAATTCGTTTTCAATATTTTCAAAAATTGTTTTTAATTTCCCTTATCAATTCCTACGTCTGCTAAGTGTGTGTGTGTGTGTGTGTGTGTAGGAGGGGAGGGGGAGGGGGATAGGCCCAATTACTTTACATAATTTCCAACAATAAAAAAATTGTATTAGATATCAGTGTCAATATTTCTGATTTGTTTATTTTTAAACTGAGTCGCTCTGCCGAATCGAAGTCATCGATAGAAAAGGTATGTCATGAAGAAAAATCCACAACACTTTAAAAGATTTTTTCAAATATTCTAAAAATGACAAATGAAAGGCCCATACCTTTCGAAGTGTAGGTTTTCCCTCAAAAAACCATTTGTTGTTTATTTTTAAATCATTTTGTCTGTTAAATCCAGGGCTGAACTGAAAAAAAAAATCAAAATGTTAACATTGTGAACTACTGTCATATTGGTAACTGAAAAACATAACTGGACTACGATATTTGGTGGGTTAATCAAGGAACTATTTAATAAAAGAGATACAATTTTCATTACTTCTTACTTGTTTCAGACTCCGTTCTACTACAATAGTGATAGATCATTTAAAAGTTAAAAAAGTCCTTTTCTGTTCTAAATTGCTAATGGTACCAGCTTGAATCTGACACGTTTACGAGTTGAGTTATTTTGTCTTTCGTCTTGGGTCATTTAAAACCTATACTTGTTTTTCACTTTTGAGATTATACCTTACCAAAAATAAAATCTCTATTTTAGATTGATTTTCAAATTGCTATGAATGTAATTTTAGTTTGAATGAAATATTTTCTGAATATTTACTACCTACTTAGCCTTGGTTTCATTGGAAGCTGATATTTTTCTCAGGAGGATTTAAATTTACGAAAACACTTGGCAGGATCAGATGATTTTTTTTCTAGGAAAAATGTGAGTTGGATTTTATTCTGAGCTGAAATTAAATACGTATTTTTTCCGGGTAATAATTTATATTTTCAGGAGGAATTTGGAAAAATGCCTGTATGTCTTTATCTATTATACAACACTGTTTAACTTTCCTACTTCCTCTTGATATATTATGTTGTCCTGAGGATCCATCTTCAATTGAACATTTTAAAGGAGCAAATTAGAGCTGTCTACAAATTGTTTTTTGAGGGAAGGGGGGTGTTAATATCATTTTCTACCAGCAATTGATGCTTAACCGGTGCCCTTCAGAGGAACTTTGTTTTGACCTGATGCTCTTCCTGACGCCAACCAATAGGTTTTTCTTTTGTGAAGTTCCAAATTCTCCTCGCCCGCTCGGAGAATCGCCTTGGTTACTGTGCAACTGAACAAACCATTAAGCCACTGCTTCTCAGAGCTGCTCACAAACTAACTGTTAAAATAATTTGTTTTAATAATCGTTCAGCTTTTAGATATAGAAAATTGAAAAATAAAACTTTGAATTATTTATGCGGCCTTTTCAATGATTTAAAAAATGTTTCCAAATGTTTCCTAATCACATATATAAAGAAGTTCGAAGTTACAGTAACAGGAAAAAATCTCAATTTTTAAAAGTCAAAGTAGCTCTGTAAAGGATTTTAAAGGAGACACCTAAGAGGCAGAATAAATTATCCATCTTAAAGAGGTGAAATTAACATGTTTTATGAAAAAAGAAACATTCTTCTTCTTTTTCTTCTTCTTTTTCTTTTTCTTCTTCTTCTTCTTCTTCTGAGCTTCTTATCCTTTCAGGACGTTGGGGATTATGGTCTTTCCTCTCTTTTTCTCTTTTGTCAGTGCTAAAACTTCACAGTCACTCCTCTTGAATTGGAGGTCCTTGTTCAAGCTGGTAATGAATTTCAGTCTCTGTCTTCCTCTACTTTTCTTTCCTTCAATCTTCCCTGTTAACACCCAGTTTTCCATTTCTTCACATCCCATTGCATGACCCAGAAACTGCAGTTGTCTTTTTCTAATTACCTTTTTATTCCTGCTCTCTCTAATGCCACTTCAGTTAAATGATCAGTGCAGTTTATTTTTCATCCACGTGACACACCTTGTGTCTTACTTATTCCATTGCTGCCATTCATTACTAAGCCTTGCCAAAATTATGTCACAAATTCGAATATATTTATGAATTTCTTTCCTCTGAGACTTGTTTCAGACTACAGTGCAAATTTACTACCTAAGCTTTTCCTAATGAAAACCACAGAGCTTTATAGTAAAATCAAGCAAAGTTTAAAATGTATTTTCTAGGAGAGTAATATCTAATTCTACTCGCATTGTGTGACTTTATTTAAGAAACAAAAACCAGAGTGCTCAACCCAAAGAAGTCAAGCATTTTCTCTATTGAATGATTCCAAGGGTTCGTACACGTGGGGGAATGGAACATAGAACTTCTTGTGTACATTACAGTGGTGGACTAACATAGAAGCCACGGATTTCCTGTAGATATCATATGCGTACCGGCTCGCCCCAGATCATTTTACCTAGTTTTATGTTTACTACGAGTCGAGCAAAGTTCACTTACCTTTGTTTTCAACATGTACATAAATGTAGGGTAGAAATCCCAGGTTTTGTAGTAGAATATTGTTCAATCGGAACAGAAAACTCGTGGTTAGACAAGGTTATATTATTGGAAACAAATTGATAGATTGTTGCCCGCTTTTCATTCGTGAAAAAGACAAGATGATTTGGTGCTCACCAATCTGTATCAAAGTTCCTCAGCCTAGACCACGAGGCCTCACTGAAATATAGGATTTTTGTTTGGTAGGCTGACATGTTTGATGGAACATGTATATATGTTTTGCTGCTATATATTTTTATGTTATTCATCGTTCATTTTAATATTCACCCTATTTACCTTGCCCCTTCAAAATAACAGAAACGAAATCGATGTCACGGGAATAAAAGAAAGACAGTACAGGACCTGAATAAAAAGTAATTTTTCCAGCAAAATTTTCCCGTAAAGGCACGAGTGAAAATATTTATTGGATATTTTACAGAGCTTTTAATACACAGCTTGCGCTCTACTAGATATAAATAGTATATAAATATAAGCCAATACCTCTGGGTTTAAAAAAACACATCCTTTTGATATTGCTTCAAGTGGAGCAGGTCCTTCAAATGGAAACCCAAGTCCAACAAAAATCTAAAAAAAAGGGAAATGTAATAATCGGTACTGAGTCACAAATACAAATCAAATTGTTATTAAATGTTTTAAATATAAAATTCATCTAACAGTCCCTTAGATATTTCTTAATAACAGAACAGACATCACTTGTTCTTATCTAGACATATATTATTTTCAGCGCCTGTCTGAAGATCAACGAACAAATGAAAGCTGAAAGCAAAGATGTGAACTATTTTAAGTTTTTAAGACATAGATAAATAATTCAGTGCTAACCGTGCTAGCAGCACAGCAAATAACCCAATTAACCATTGGGTATCAGATTAGATTGACTAAATAACTTTCTCTCGATACTCTTCATGAATTTCTGTAGATCTTTATGTGGAAAACACAAATTTCACCAAAAGATAAAAGAAAACTGTATACGGAATTTTACTGCTGCAAATAGTATTGCCAAATGCTTGGCCTTTGTAAATGCCATCCTTATTTACTTCTCTTCATCAACGAGAAAGCCAAACGTAGAAATTTGAAATTATGTTATAGCTATAGGAACATTACGTCATGAGTCTAAGCTTTTCCTGAGCTACATATCGAGAGTTTCTTTTTCCCATTGTTAGGTTTTAATCCTTGTTGGAGGCAAATATTTAAGTGATGCCTTTTCTATAATGGAAATGGTGCTTTGCTTAGTTCAATTGTGACTGATTACATTGGTTTAACTTAACTTTCGGATATGGTTCATTGTTAAGACGTTTATAGCCCACCTTGACAATTCTCTCTACCATAAATTAAAACGAGAGACCCGCCCTTACTACTATTTTATGGATTACCAAAGGATCACAAGCCTAATGTTCCAATAAGTTCAATCATAGCTTACTCAGGACGTCCCCTTTATTCACTTTTACGTTACGTAGCTGTCCTCCTGTGCTCAAACACAAAGAAGTGAAGCCACACCATTGCAACAAGACTAGAAATTTTGCAGTCTTTATCACATAACATAGAATTCATACAGAACAAATCATGCTCTCCTTTAATGTCACATCATTATAGACAAGTATTCCCATCGATGATACTATGAATTGTTTGGGACCTTCTTGAACAGGACAATTCATTGCCATTAAGAACTACACTGAACTCTTCAGATAATCTGAATTTACTACGAGCACTTCTCACCAACATATGCCTCCTCTTCAACAATGACTTCTATACTCAAACCAATGATGTACCCATGAGAGATCTTATATCCTCTATGATTGCTGAAATATTCAAATAAGCATTCATATTTGCCATGGAGAAAGAAGAAGAAGAGCAGCTACCCCTCCTGTATGTCCTAGTAAAAAGTCAAACAGAATGCAACAATGCTGTTACCATCCGCAAAAAGCCAACTCACACTGACCAGTATCTCAATACTGTATCACACCATCCAGTTTAAGCCCGTAATAGTCCACTCTGTTTGGAAGACCAATGATTATTATTTCAAACCCAAACGCCTTTAGAAAGTAGTAAAGGCACCTTTAGAAGGTTCTCTTATCCAGTGGATACCATGTTAAGGATGTAAGAAACACAGAACCACTGGACCAATCATTAAGGGGAAGACGAGGCTATAAAACGTACGTCTATAAAAAGCACCTAAGATGAGAACACGCAGTGTACTTTCATCTTAACATGCACCTTCTGACAATTCTGTGCAAACCAACGGACCCAGTTCCAAGAGGAATAATGTTATTTAAAAACCATATTGTAAGGACTGGACGGTCTCCTACATCGATGAATCAAAGCGTTCCTTGGGTCGAACAGAAAAAGAGCACAAGAGAACTGTTTGAAAAGGTGCCGCCAAGAGTAATGAAATGGGGCAACTCTGCTGTACAGAAGACCACGCCTTCTATTTGGAAAATAAAATACCGGGAAAACAACACAATAAACTAGAAAAATAGAGGACCACAGCAATCGCATCAACAGAATATCTTATACCCTTCCAGAAATACGACAACAAACACAAGATAGTGATAGCGCCACTCCTTAAAAACATCTCGATTCATGTCTATACACGGGCTGGCAAAGTACAAAACCACCGTACCCAGTCACTTTAGTAGGAAAAATTTCTCATGAAACGTAGTTTAGAAACAGCTTAGGGCTCATGCCATGATAAATTTCTTAGATCTCTGGCTTTCTAAGGATCAGTGATTTGCCAAGATGAATTTACAATGACAATTTGTAAACGTAAAGGTGTTAGCCGCAGTGTTGAATTTGAGTTGTATCTAAACGTAGTCTATTTCATGATCGGTATAGCAGCTTTGTTTAGATCGAATTGAAATTTAAGTGAAAATGTAAGTGTCAGATATTCTTTGTTTTATGCATGAAGAAAGATTTGGCAAAAATAAAGTATTTTTAAATGAAATATTTGTATTTTTACCAAAAAAAAATGAAATGGATGCTAATCATTCCAGATTTTTTCTCCATAGTTACTAAACCTACAATGGACTATGACAAGATTAAATCCCACAATTTGAAAGAATCTTTATGTTTTACAACAAATTCGGCTGGAATGTCTTAAGATATGGATAAGAAAACCAAGCATCCTAGGTAGATATCAAGAATGGCCAGTAATTCTGATGTAAAGAGATTGTGGTTGGAAGAAAGATCATATCAAAATAGTCCTCTTGTTTGCAACTGAGAAAATTTCACATACCATTGGAAAGGTCACATTTTTCTTATACGTCTATCCTGGTAAACAGTGGCCAAGGTCGGAACCATTTAGTACTTAAGAGATCACACAAGTACGTCAAACAACTAATCATTGAGTTATCTGATAGAAAGAGAAGGAAAAAAGGACAAGTTCTTGGGCAACCACAAGAAAACAAAGATACAAACAAAATGTAAAGGAAGTGGGGCATTAATCCTTTTCATTAGTTTTGGGGTTTTTTTGCTTTTTCTTATTTCTTTTTCTTTTGAAGTTCTTGACCTTGTGTCCTGAAAAGACCAACAGGGCGGTCGTAACAAGAAAAAGTAGCTTCTATGTTGTTATGGTACGAATTTAATAAAAGAGTCAAAATTTTAGGCTTGTCTGAATGAAGTAGTGTCAAACCTAACATGGACGGGATCAATATACAATGATACTGCAAAAAAGTTTTCATTCCTAATAAAATAGGATATTACATAAGAAGAGAATCGTAAAGAAGTAAGTGTTCTATGCCAAATATATCATAAAGATGTTGTCATGAACCTTTTTGGAGAACTCCAGCATTTTTATAAATATTTTGTACAAAGTGAAACTCATGGTTCACAGGAACCTGAAAATCTGACACATCATTTTGGCCTTGTGTCCCGAAAAGGCCAACAGGACTACGAAGGGTCGTAGCCAGAAAAAGTACCTTCGATGTTGTTATGGTAAGAATTTAATAAACGAGTCAAAATTTAAGGCTTGTCTGAACGAAGCCCCTCTCTCATACTGATTATTTTCTAACCACTATTCTCTATTTTACAGCTGTGCAGCATCTGATGATAAAAACGTTCATATATTCTCTATTTTACACCCTGTTGCACAGTTAAAAAAGGACATGTGAAGTTTGTGAAAATTTTTTGATGGTCAAAAGTTGTTTTTTTTATCAATGACAAAGAAACATTCAAGGCATAAAGCCACGAATTGTATGGAATTGTGAGAAGAAAAGACAACAAAATAAAAAAAAAGAAGTTAGGTCAAGATTTATGAGTTTACCTTAGACTTAAAAATATTCAAGTTGTGTATGTATTTATAATGTAATTTCCAAGGTAAAGAATAGTATTTCATAGCAATGGCCTTTTCGTTTTGTCCTGGTCAGCCTGTGTTACAGATCTGCATTACATATGGGCGCAACTTTTAATAAAGGGATGACTTGGCAACTTTTCAAAGAAAATAATGATAGTGCTATTACTGTCATAAATCATTTTGATAAACCTAGTCAGAAGGCAATATGTAGTGAAAAAATTGAATTCCAAAAATAGATTACAAAAAAATTATATAATGTCTCTACCTTGACTGTATCCAAAAATGACTGTAGTTTATTCCATTCTATTAACCCATGATTCATTACAAAGGAGGGTACATTGAACAGCATCTAAAATAAAAGAAATATGATATTTCAGAGGTCGGTAAATACCTCATAACACAAAGAGTACAAAAACACTGTTTGGATAGTCCTTTTTGCTAATAGACAGAGCTTTTTATAAAGCAATTATCGACCTTCAGTAATACCAATCATGTTTAATTTTCCTGGCAATACATAAAGGATAGGTCAAAGTTGAACTAGAAATTTTAAAAGCATAATAGTGATGACTTTAATTTTGTTTAAAATGTCATAAACAGCTGTCGTAGAGCAACTTTCATGACCACGCATCGCTGTAGGAGAACATTTGGGATTATTGTTGGGTCTTCGATACGTTTGCCAATATTTTTAGTAACGTCATCCCATCAAAGAAGACTTTGATGGGAAAAGACCTAGGGGTAGACCACCAGAACTATGGAAAGACCAAATAGGAGAGGATTTCAACATACCTCTTTCTACAATTGAAAGAAAGTCTGCTGATCGAGATCAATGGAAAGAAAGTGATAAGAAGAAATGTGCAGAAGAAATCTGAGAAGATTATGCAAAAAAGTCAGTCAAAAAAGTCATCCCCAGGCCTGGTATTTCTATGGAAATATAACCTTAAAAGTGCCTTAGAAGCATGGGAATATATCAGTTTCAATACATACGGAAAAAATACCAAGAGCTGGTTGAAGATTCCTTAAAACAAAAAATTAAAACTAAGAATTATCTTGAATGGGTAAACTTAGTAAAATTCTTAGTAATTTAGTTTTAAATTTACACCTTCACTAAATTTTTAGCTTTTCATTGTTTTTATTAGTTTAAAAGTTAAAAATATCACCATCAGTAGACTTACAACGGTCGTCATTACAGTGATCAAAGTTTTCATCCTCATTTCCTGTAAAGTCCTAATTACTGTCACTTCTCTCATGCGTATTGTCTGGTTGTAAACTATTACCAGAACCAGTATTTGTATTGCAAAAAACTTCATGCATCTTATCTCTAACTCAAGGAGTAAAGCACACTGTATAAAATCTATTTAAAATTCTCATCAATCTCTTACTTACATTACTAGACAACACTTGAATCATTTTAGGAATTAAGCTAATGGTTTCATTAATTCCCGGGTTGGGACTCAGACGTCAGTATTACCAGCGAATGAGAAATATTTAGCTTTTAAGAGTTGAGTCCAGGGAGTGTACTTTTACTAAAATACAATATCATAAGGTTGGGAAAAGGAATAGAATGATCATGACGTATTTCAACTATTATTTGTTTTATCAGTGTTAAGGATCACATCAGTGCATGAAAACTGAGGTCTCCTCTTGGCATGCGCAAAATAGGATAAACACTTTTCTTATTTATAAAAAAATACACCTTAATAAAAACAGAACGGAATTTGGCAAAAAAGATGGGAACCATTAGTTACATCATATAAGAATATGACAACAAATTAGTCGCACATTCACAAAAAGTCCAGTTTATGTTCCAAGAATGAAATGAAACCAAGAAATGTAACCACAAACCCAAACAAACTTTACATGAATCACACCTAGGACTGTTCCGTAGCAGAAATATACTTCTTTAGGCAGAACGCCAAAATATATAAATTGACAAGAAAATGAAGTCGTGCTGGCAAATTTATCACTAGCGAATATAAAAGCAACAAAACTTAATATAGCTATTTAATTAAATTAAGTCTCATACAGTTAACAACATCTAACTGTTTTCCAAGTGTCAAAATCTATTCCAAATTTAGAAAGTAGATGTCGAATATGTATAAGGAGATATGAGCTAAACTGACCAAGATAACGAGAGTGAAGAAATACTTATTATTGAAGAATATTTGCAATTATGCATACTCTATTTGTTTTCTAGGAGTGACTTTCAATCATGCACATGTGTATTCTTTACATGCTTACATTTGTTTACTCTTTTTTTAAACAACAGCATATAAACAAATAGATAAAAATTATGTAAGATACTGGGATTATACAAAATATTTTGTTGTCAGTTGAGTTAAGAACTCACCTTTAAAAGTGATTTATTGCTTAATGTTCTGACAAAAAAAACTTTCAGGTCAGTTTTAAAATATTAATGTACTTAAGATTTCTACTAATTTTGTTCATGAAAATCATAAAAACAAAAATGTGAATGCAATTATAATCACATAAAAGAGGTGAAAATGGTAATACAGAGGGCGTTCCACAAAATAATTGACAGCATGAATGAACGATGAGAAATATGGCTAGAACCTCTATCTCTTTTGTACCTACTANCATATAAGAATATGACAACAAATTAGTCGCACATTCACAAAAAGTCCAGTTTATATTCCAAGAATGAAATGAAACCAAGAAATGTAACCACAAACCCAAACAAACTTTACATGAATCACACCTAGGACTGTTCCGTAGCAGAAATATACTTCTTTAGGCAGAACGCCAAAATATATAAATTGACAAGAAAATGAAGTCGTGCTGGCAAATTTATCACTAGCGAATATAAAAGCAACAAAACTTAATATAGCTATTTAATTAGATCAATATTATTAAATGAAAAATAATACAGAAAATGATGTATAGACTTAAGTCTCCAACAGTTAACAACATCTAACTGTTTTCCAAGTGTCAAAATCTATTCCAAATTTAGAAAGTAGATGTCGAATATGTATAAGGAGATATGAGCTAAACTGACCAAGAAAACGAGAGTGAAGAAATACTTATTACTGAAGAATATTTGCAATTATGCATACTCTATTTGTTTTCTAGGAGTGACTTTCAATCATGCACATGTGTATTCTTTACATGCTTACATCTGTTTACTCTTTTTTTAAACAACAGCATATAAACAAATAGATAAAAATTATGTAAGGTACTGGGATTATACAAAATATTTTGTTATCAGTTGAGTTAAGAACTCACCTTTAAAAGTGATTTATTGCTTAATGTTCTGACAAAAAAAACTTTCAGGTCAGTTTTAAAATATTAATGTACTTAAGATTTCTACTAATTTTGTTCATGAAAATCATAAAAACAAAAATGTGAATGCAATTATAATCACATAAAAGAGGTGAAAATGGTAATACAGAGGGCGTTCCACAAAATAATTGACAGCATGAATGAACGATGAGAAATATGGCTAGAACCTCTATCTCTTTTGTACCTACTAATGAACTTTCCTCCTTTCCAAAAAAACCACGAGAAACATTTTCCTGCCACCACATAGCATGGTTACTTGGAATTCCCATCGCGTGGTCTTCTGAATCATTTTTTAACATTACAAATACATTGCAGATTCCTACAAGGACTTAGCTAACATTGTTGCAGGACTCTCTCTTCCCAGATCAGTGATTTACATTATAAGTTGTCGTTTAACTAGACGACAGCTGATTAAATAGACTACTGACCCATGGGATAAACGGATGAGCTAACGGATAACCTCGAAGCCAGCATTTTGTTAGGGCCTTGAGGAGAAGCTTGAGAGGATATAAAAATGAACTTAGAACAACAATGGCTCATGATAAATTATGTTCCTTTACTCTCATGTGCATAAAAGGTGGGAAACTTCGCATCTTTTGATTGTATTTGCAGTAATTTTGCCCTAGGCAAAGGCAAGAAAGAAAGGATAGAATTTTAGTGCAGATCATGTTTGTGTTCTGTTTATATACACAGTGTAAAATAAGTCTTGATGGTTTTACAATGGATATTGTGGAAACGGCTACGATATCCTGGAATATACACAGTAAACATGCTTTTGGCCCTATTGAACATCAGTCAAATTTAGCCCATTATTTTGGAAATTATCCCATTAAAAATCACATTACATAAAATGTAATTTTATACTAAAATTTTGTATTCACTTAACAGTAATCATGTAATCTCTTACTTGTCTGTATTGGGGTGGTGATCCTGGTTGTCCATTTGCTTGTGCAGCTGGGATGTCTGGCATGACAGTAGCATGAATTTTAACATATTTATTTATTGAATTCAAATATTCTGATTTTCCCTATACAGAAGCAAACAAAAAGAGATACTGTTGTTGACAAGTAACTACCAATCGCTCATTACTTCTCCTTTCCCTGCTTCTATCTCGCTCTCCTCCTTTATCTCATTTCATTGTAAAATATATGTGTATATACTTGTACATGTACAGGAGAGAAACAACAAAGGAAAGGAGTAGTAGAAACATCTATTACTTTTCTAAAAGACATAAATTATGTACCTATTTTGCTACTTTCGTATGCCAAAGTTGTTTTGATCCTCTTAATTTCTATAACAAGCAATGCCTCATTATATTAGATTTATTGTTACAAATTTCTCAATATCAAAAAAGTATAAAAATATATAAATACCAGAAATTCTTTCAAATAGTTTTGAGATTACTTTATCTCTACCATTACTGCAACTACAACTAAAAATAATACTACAAACATTACAAATTACAATTTCGATCACTGCTACGGAAACGAGCTATTTTAACTGTGGATCATGGAGGACTCCTTTCGATACAATATTATTATTTTTACTATTATTATTATTTGATAATATTTCAACAGGTGCATTATATCAGTTTACATAACTGTTTTTCGTATAAGTCCTGTGTATAAAAATATAAAAATAAGTATGATGCAATTAAAAATATGAAGAAAGGCAATTAATTTACAAATAAATATTGTACAAGCTTTGAAATCAGTGGTTAAAAGTTAAGCCAGTGAAAATTCGTCAATGTGTCTAGGAAAATAATGAACAACTGAATAGGTGTGACATTTGAAACACTAGACAATTGGGTGTAAATCTTCTTAGACACATATACAAATGAAGAAATAGGTCCACGTTTTTACAGAAAGAACCATAGTTAGATTCTGTTCTGATATCTAATGGTAAGTCATTATAAACTACTACCCCATAGTAATAAAGACTTTTCAGTACTTTCTAGTTTCACTTTAGTCTCTCTCAAAAGATAATTATTGTTTCTGGTTCCGTTATCGTGATTTACGAGTTCAAAATAATCATTGAAGTTTCGAAAAAGTCCGTTAATGCATTTGAATACTGCAAGACAAATGTTTCTTTCAAAAAGAATGTTGATGGATGAAACTTCTTCATTTGTCAGTTTACGAATACGAGATTCAAGAACCATTATTGAATTTTTTCGAGATGGTTGATGGTAGAAGTTGGTCAACGAACAATATGCAATTAAAAACCCAGACGTTTAAACCAAAGGCAATAAAATTAGATCATTACAGTCAACTATTTGGTGTTATATTAGTCACTCTGGAGAACGAATTGGATCAAAACTGGTCTTCTGTCAGAGAGTTTGAAACAAATAGAGTATGAAGAGGAAGACTAATTGCCAATATTACAAAAAAGACCTGGAAAAGATCAGTCAACTGAAAAAAACAACGGAATACAGAGAGCAATGCAGGACAAGTATAATTTGCTAAGAGAAATGCTTGGCCAAACAAAGTAATTTCCATAGATTGAAAGAAAAATACAATAATGACACTGCTCTGCAATGTGTAATCTCTCGAGAAGTTAAAATAATAGTGCTGTGAAGTCCTAAAAATAACTAAGTACCAAGAACGAGTAATATTAATATATATATATATATAATTAAGACCTTATATACCTTAATAATCAAGAGCTTAAAATAAATTTAGTTTCAGTTAAGACCATGTAAATGTGACTACTTACCAACCACATGTAGTTTTGCTTTCCATAAACAAGAGCTATGTTTCGTTTGGCACTTATGTTTACTTTTGGATGTGATTCATTGCTGACCACAAATCCAAGAAATGAATTATCTGGACTATGGGCTA
>RDPX01000119.1:306708-320731 GCA_003991215.1 Morbakka virulenta | reverse complement strand
AGTTAAGACCATGTAAATGTGACTACTTACCAACCACATGTAGTTTTGCTTTCCATAAACAAGAGCTATGTTTCGTTTGGCACTTATGTTTACTTTTGGATGTGATTCATTGCTGACCACAAATCCAAGAAATGAATTATCTGGACTATGGGCTAAAAAAGAAGAATGTAGCTCGTTTATAAGAAATTTGTATAATTAAATTAATAAAAGAAAGAATAAAAGAAACTCAAGGATAATTAAATTTTACTGATATGCCTTGAAAGAGGTTTTCAGCATCATTCAGCATTTATCTCTAAGGATCTTATACCACTTGACAGGAATTTAATTCAATTTAAAAGTTTCCGTATGGAATTAAAAACCAGGGAGGGAAGAAAAAGTCTTTAATTACTTATGCGATATGAAAATGGTAAAAAAAAGGCATTTTAATTAGAGCTCAGATTCAGTATATTTAATTCTAAATAGTATTTTACAAATAGTAAGGTGATTGAATGATAAATGGTATGGAAGAAATAATTAGAGATTCAGACAACTAAATCCTGAATACAGTTTCTACCATAATTACACTTCTATCTTTATGATATATACAACTCTCTGTGTCTGCCTCTCTGTCTGTCTGTCTCTGTCTCTCTCGCACTCTCTCCTCCCTCCCTCCCTCTCTCTCTCTCTCTCTCTCTCTCTCTCTCTTTTTCTCTTTCTCTCCTCCCCCTTCTCTGTGTATGTTTGTCTTCACAAATCGAACCTTGAAAGATCAAGAAAACACTGACTACACGTGAAGATATAAAGATTTCTTTGTTTTATGGTATATTTTAAAACTTGATTAAATCTAAGGCTTCATTCTTCTTCTCGTGTGTTATTTTTAATGGTATTTTCAACTAAAATTAAAGCTTTTACCTTTCTTTAAATATTCCGTGACAAGATAATTTC
This sequence comes from Morbakka virulenta, assembly GCA_003991215.1. Lineage (NCBI taxonomy): Eukaryota > Metazoa > Cnidaria > Cubozoa > Carybdeida > Carukiidae > Morbakka > Morbakka virulenta. The sequence continues at coordinate 319,807 of RDPX01000119.1, read as the reverse complement.
AAGTTGTGTTTTTGCGATCGTTTTTAGCAGTTGGCTCGTATTGTTATTATTGTTAAATATCATACACAAAAAACTGATAAGATTATTATAAGAAAAAGAAGAACTTCTATCTTTAAAATTTCAAATTTACTTACGAAACATGGTTAGAAACTGGTTTAAATGAAATTTCCAATCCCCATAACCATATGGATTTTTCCTGAAACTTTGTGCTTTTTCACTATTTCCGTTGAATGATAACTCACTCTCCTCAATATAATCCATATAATTAAATCTTGCCTCAGTTCCAAATGTATCTAATATTCTATATTTACACCTTCATGAAAAGATAAAAACAAAAAATGTTATTTAAAAATATTGAGGTGATTGAATAATAAATGGAATGAAAGAAATAACTGGAGACTCATACAACTAAATTCTGAATACAGTTTCTACTATAATTACACTTCTTTCTGTATGATACATACAACTCTGTATCTCTCTGTCTCTCTCTGTCTCTCTCTGTCTCTCTCTGTCTCTCCGTCCCCCTGTCTCTCTCTCTCTCTCTCTCTCTCTCTCTTTGTCTCTCTCTCTCGTATCTCTCTTCTCCGCAAATGTCTTATGAATATGCCGTCTCCACATGGTGCAGATCTATTCAGGCGCGCAAACTAGATCCCATGCTGAATGACACCTGCAGAACAGTGGCCGGCTGCTTGAAACCAATACCCATGGCATGCGTCTTTGCTCTGGCTGGAATCGCAACGCCAGTATCCGCCGAGAGGTCATGAGCCAAAATGAACGATTGAAGCAAGACAACGACGAAAGACATCCTCTCTGCCAGTACCAACCGACCAGAAAGTATCTACCATCAAGAAACAGCTTCACGGATTCCACCCTAGCAGTCTCCGTGGCTAGACTCCTGGCACGAAAACAGCATGGGTCCTGTATGGCTCACCAGAGGCATTATACCAACACAGGAGCTTGCGTCAGGCAACCATCACGACTGGCCAGCCTGGCAGACGATGAACAGCCTGAGAGTAGGGTCAAAGTAGATGCAAGTTCTCTCTGAAGGCCTTGGGCATGTGCAACTCAAGCACATGTGACTGCGGAAGCAAACAGTCAATAAGCCACTTGCTGACTTGCGCCCTGGCACCCGGCTGTACAGAGGATGACCTTGCTAAACCAAATGACGAGGCTATAGCGACCGCCAAGTTCTGGAGCGGGACTATATGGTTGATGCGAGATACGACGAAGAAGAATCTCTTATGAAAAAAAAATTGTAACCTCATTTACATGACATTGTAAATGAGGTTACTTTTCTCAATCGGGCAAATGTGTTTAAGTTGGGTTTTTTTTACGGGGGTACCGCTGTCCGGAAAGAAAAGCGAATTCTTATAATTATATATCATCATGACCTTTATCATAATCACTTACCATCTTATACAAGAGTTGTCATCTAAACATGAAATCAGACAAGGACAATCAAGGCTCTCCATTCCGTCTCATCATCATTACCATCATCTTCTTCTTGTTAGATTGGTTGAAGATAAATGAATCCTTTGACATGACATAGTCAAAATTAGAAGAGATTGACATTTGTAGATTCTTTATATGGTGCATTCAGCAAAAAAGATATATGATGATAATGGACTTTTTGACAAAGGTCTACTCTAATTTAAGGTAAAGCGTGCTGGGGACCCCTGATTTCGATACATTAATGTTATCTATTTTTGTATATTCTTAGAGTTTTCTTTGTAGAACTTGAAAAATTAGAAGTTTTTGTTTCAAATTACCTCCAGCCTCTTGCATAATAATGATTCTCTAGAAAGCATTTGTGTTCCTCTTTCGTGTTTAACTTGATTAACCAAATAGGAGTCAAGAATTTCTGATAGAAACTTAAAGGGTTTTATTCAAAATTTCCAAGTCATTCTAACAGAAGATACAAAAACTGATCTACATCTTCCATATCTTTGTCGTGAACCGTAAGCTTTCCTGTTTCATCACATTGCATGTCGGTACCTTACTTTTGTCTGCGTGTAACTTTAATTTTACTAGTTCATTATTTTGTCCTCTTTGCTGTGGTCCAATTTTGTTGAAAGGAAGACACTGTAATCAGCAAAGCCAAAAACTACAATCGTGTTGTTAAAATTAGACTTTCTGCCTTTTCTGTGCCCTTCTGCTTTTTTTCGCATAGACCAGTTTTTAAACAATAGAAAAAGAATACCACCTGTATGACTTGTGTCCTTAAACCATATTCTTTCGTCGTCCATCACTGAACATTTAAAACCATCACGATCTCTATTAGTTTTTGTAATACTGCAAGAAGAAAAGGTTTTTCTGCAAGTGCTCAACCAGATTTGCCACCCTGTAACCTCCCTTGGATAAGTGGTTGGGAGTAACTTTGGTATACATAAAGGCAGCGCCTTGCCCTCCTTTTACATTGTTCTCCAAGGAACACCAGCTTGACCTGCATTGCTAAGAGATGCGACACTGGATAGAAGTATAGATACAAATATAGATATAGATATAGATATAAATATAGATATAGATATAGCTATGGATATACATAAAGATATAGATATAGTTATAGATATAGATATAGATATAAATATAGATATAGATATAGATATAGATATAGATATAGATATAGACATAGATATAGATATAGATATAAATATAGATATAGTTATAGATATAGATATAGATATAAATATAGAAATAGATATAGATATAGATATAGATATAGACATAGATATAGATATAGATATAAATATAGATATAGATATAGATATAGATAGAGATAGAGATATATAGATATAGATATATAGAGAGATAGAGATAGAGATATATAGATATAGATATAGATATAGATATAGATATAGATATAGATATAGATATAGCTATAGATATAGATATAGATATAGATATAGCTATAGCTATAGCTATAGATATAGATATAAATATAGATATAGATATAGATATAGATATAGTAGATATAGATATAGTAGATATAGATATAGATATAGATATAAATATAGATATAGATATAGTAGATAAAGATATAGATATAGTAGATATAGATATAGTAGGTATAGATATAGATATAAATATAGATATAGATATAGTAGATATAGATATAGATATAGCTATAGATATAGATATAAATATAGATATAGATATAGTTATAGATATAAATATAGATATAAATATAGTAGATATAGATATAAATATAGATATAGATATAGATATAAATATAGATATAGATATAGATATAGCTATAGATATAGCTATAGCTATAGATATAGCTATAGCTATAGATATAGATATAAATATAGATATAGATATAGTTATAGATATAAATATAGATATAAATATAGTAAATAAAGATATAGATATAGTAGATATAGATATAGATAAAGAAATATAGATATAGATATAGATAAAGAAATATAGATAAAGATATAGATATAGATATAGGTATATATAAAGAGATATGAATTTGTGTATGGACCAGAAAATATAATGTTTATTTTTACATATTAGCAGGAGATCTTAAGGCTGTTTGGAGACAATAACAGCCATACGAAGTCATTCTTTACATCCACTGAGTATTAAAACATTCTACTTTTTTTAAAATGGTACTACTTACTTTAGTGTGGTAACGTCAAACCCATTTTTCTTTAACATTTGCAACCCATGAATATCTATGTATATAATATCGAACTCAGTAAGTCCTACAGCGTCATCTCCACATGGATTGGTGCCTGCACCAGAACTGCAAAGGAAATGAGATATAATTACTACCATTAAAATGAGCTCCGACATGTTAACACAAAATTAATTCAAGCAGCGTATGACTTCAATAACCAACATGAAACCATTGAGATTGAGCATCTCCAGCACGCTTTTAGGTCTTTAAGACTTGCTTCTTATTACAACATACTCCATAAGGAATAATCCTTTGTCCATTTGTTTTTCATTAATTTCATTTTAAGGGCATTTGCTTGCTTTGATTACATTTATTTAATTTTAGGTGATACAATTATTTGAAGTGTCTGTTTTATTTATTTTTTTATTTTATTTATTAATTAATATTGGATAAGGCGTGTTGGTGTTCTTGAAAAGAGTGCGTATTCCTAGCCTAACATAATTTCTACTCATAAGTTAATCCCACTTCCTCACAGTATCCACTGGATAATAAATGCAAAGGGGGCTGCCTATGGCGAAAGGTGGGAGAATTGGACAGCGCCATATCCAGTCTCAACACCTACAGACTGCAAGGTAATCATACTTGGATCCAGGTAAAAGAAGCCATAGGCAGCACCATAGCGGTTGCACATTTTCAACGGAGGAATCGATAGACTGATCAACGTTGGAAAATTGAATGAATTGAATTACTGGTCAATGCTCAGAATCACCCATTTCAGTTAGGGAATTACTTTTACAAATAGATATTTCTAAAGATAAATATGACCCAACTAAAAGTCAAAAGACCATATGCATCGGTCTTGGCGCACTTAAACAAGGGGTGCGTACTGCGGTTTCTATCCTGGTCAAACTTCACGAAAAGATAGATACGGGACAAAATACAGGAATAAAATTACTAAAGTGATGTGCGATCATAGCATCCTTTAACGTGAGGAGGTTTAACACAATCTCGTAGCCCTCTGAACTAGTTTCAATTGCCGAATCACTCAATATTGACAATTTCTGTATAGTTAGTTTCTCTACAAGAACATCGGTTTTATCACCAGGATGTAGATCTCAAACATCAAGATGTTAGAAGAGGCTGTAAACTTACATTTGCCTCCTCTTTGTGAAATTCCATCAATAGCAGCATTGATAGGGTTTATGCTTTTAGGTTCTAATGCTACTAAACCCCTACCCTGCACTGAAAAAAGTAAACCACGAATACTGACTAGCTTCACAGGTAACCCAAAAATCACCATCATATCGTGCTATAGCTCGACAAATGTATTTGATGAAACAGAAATTGCAAACTTCTACAAAAGCCCATATTTCCTAATTAGCCAAGTACCCAATCACATTGTACTTATCCTCGGGAAAGATTTCATTGTCCATGTCGGTAAAAGTGAAAATTGTAAATTTCCTTATCACTTGGCTGGTAACAACAATGACAAACATTTTGAAGACCTCATACAGGAGAATATCCTTATCTGCCTTGAAACCCACTTTCATAAAATATCCAAAAACCTGTGGAAATAACACTTTCCTAATGGTGCAAAAGCACAATTTGGCTATATATTAACTACTAAGAAGTGGGTCAACAGTATCGAAAACTGTAAAGCCATAAAGTCAACATTTCTTTGAGGGGGTATCATCTGACTACCAAATTATCTCAACAAGAATCAGGATAAGGATCAGTCTCAGGGCAAACAAACAAACTAGTTTTAGAGTTGAAGTGCTCTAAACAATGATGACATTCATTCAGCTAACGATACTTACCAAAGCTTTGTTATTACACATAACAAAACTACTATAGACAGTATACAAAACAAGAAGAAATTCAAACGCTGCTACCCATGGGAATCAAAAGTAATAGAGGAGAAATGCATTCAGCTAAAAAGATACATGATGATAGTGGACTTTTTCACAAATTTCTACTCTAATTTAAGGTAAAGCGTGCTGGGGACCCCTGATTGCGATACATTAATTTTCTATTTTTGTATATTCTTAGAATTTTCTTTGTAGAACTTAAAAAATTAGACGTTTTTGTTTCAAATTACATCTAGCGTCTTCATAATAATGGTTCTCTAGAAGGCATTTGTGTTCCTCTTTCGTGTTTAACTTGATTAACCAAATAGGAGTCAAGAATTTCTAATAGAAACTTAAAGGGTTGTATTCAAAAATTCCCAGTCATTCTAACAGAAGATACAAAAACTGCTACCCATGGAAATCAAAAGTAATAGAGGAGAAGCGAAATGCATTAAGGAAAGCCGCCTGCGAGATAAAGACTATAGGTACTGAGACCAAGCAAAGGACTACAGCAGACACAAGAAGAACTTAACTGCAATGTACAAAACAGCGCAATAAAATTATGTTGAAATTCAAATTAAAAGAATATCTTCAGCATAAGTGAACAAACAGTCATCCCTGACCTGACAGACCTTAAATCTAATGTCCAGGAGAAAAAGAATGAGTGAATTAAAGCTCGGAGCTAAAACACAAGATGAGAATTTTTCAAAATATGTCGGGCAAATGTCCCAATATTTCTGATGATGGTATTCAAAAAGTTACTAAAGTTCCAACTATCAAGGTAGTGAATTTCACAGTCGATGAACTCACATCTGTTTTAAACAAGCAGAAGATCAGATGTGTTATTGCGTTGAAGAAAATCCCTGCAACGATATACAAAACAGGCAAATTTTTAGTGATATCCTGTTGCAATTGTGCAATGCAGTACATAACCAGGATCGAGTTGACACATTAAGAAAAGGCTGTATTTTCCCTTTCCCCAAGAAAGCAGATCTAGGGCTAGTTATTAACTACAAGGCATCAAGCTAACTGCTCTACCAGCAAAGATCTATAATGCTATGCTCCTTAACAGTAGCATTCAAACTGGAGCCAGTTTCAAGAACAAATCAAAATGGTTTCCGTAAGAATAGATCACGTATTGGGCAAATTTTGACAGTTCGCCGCTTAGCGGAAGAAGTCAGAGCCAAACATCTTCAGGCTATGTTTTGTTGCCTTTTCGAAGGCCCTGGGTTCATTTAACAGAACCAAGATGAAACATTCTCTTAGCTTACGGAACTTTCACATATCTCAGCAGTAACATTAAATCTACCGAAAAAAAAAGTTGACATAAGAATAGCTTGCGGTGTACTTCTTTGGTTAAGTGAAATTTGGAAGTCGAACTTAAGTAAAAAGCTTAAGGGTGACTTTTTCCGTGCATTAGTGAAGCCAGTTTTGTTATATGGTTCATCTTCATGGACTCTTACCAAAACAATGAAAAATAAGCCGTATCTTAGTGCTATTTTAAACAATTCGTGGAAACAACATCTTACTAAGAAAGAACTGTATGGTAAGGCTGTTTCTAAGATATGTCCTAAAAGAAGGACGAACAAGATTTTTTCAGGGCACCTCTAGAAGAGTAAGAGTGAAATTGTGAGTAGCCTTCTATTATGGAGAGCCCAACAAAAAAAAGACGTGTAAGGCTAATATCAAAGGCCAACCTGGACCAACATATATGAGGATATTTGTTGCCAAGAAGAAGACGTAATAAAGGATAATAAAGGACCATACTTATCCATGAAATTAACACGATCCTCTAAGTTAACCTATAGATACGTTTGCTTATAGTAAATGAACTACGTTTATCAAATTGATTAAAGATCATTGGTTGTTCCATTTGATCACTAGATTTTCTTCAGTTGTGTCACAATAATGAAATAAATAAAGTCAAGGGTTTCTTTTGTTACAGGTAGATATTAACTACGTAGTATACTCTGATCTTCGTCTGTACCCAAAAGACTGTTAAAGAGTGTTTTGCCATTGAGAAATATTTATTTTACTACTATTTTGAAGCCTAGTCTACTTTCTAACTAAAAATATTAAACAAATATCAAAATTCAAATCAATAAACAGACTATTGACCCTTTACCTGCTCAACAGTTCACGAACATTAGCTGATACATATAAATCATGCCCCAATAAATATAGAGCAGCAATCAAATCTGACCACTGTACAAGTTCTCCTAAAGGTCCTCCTCTCTTGGCATTTTCGGCCCAGGCCCAGGTCTGCTCGGCCAGCACTCCCACGAATATCAATATCTATGAGAAGATGTAGAAACGATTTTATAGTGGAGGACAAAAAAATAAACACAACTTAGTTTAGAACTGTCAGTTTCATGTTTTAATTTTTGAAACAATTTAAAATTATTAATAATAAAAATTGGATGTGAAAACAAATTATCATCCCACTTTAATGATTGTATAATGAACTTTTAGTAACACCCTTCCCCAGTTTTTCAAGCATTAAGTTATCATTCTATTCAAAACTTTCAGTGTAATTCATAATGGTAATATATAAGCACTCGTTAAACTAAGCTACCTCCTAGTGCAAAAAAAAAAAAAAAGTCAAAAAGAGACATTTACCCCCACTTTTGTAAATGGATTTCGCTGAACCTAAGATTTCATGTAGCTCGTTATATTGAGAATACTAGGAAATGACAAACTTACCTGATCTACATTTATTAATATATCATTACTTACTTGTTTAGCCTGTCTATTTTTCATATCTTGTTTTGTAGATAATGTCTTCATGGCATTAACCCAGTCATTCCACATTGAAGATATGCGAGTTCTAATCCACTTAAAATTGTTGTCTGATCTAACAACATTTAGCAGTTGTTCTAAATCAGCTCTGTCTGTTGGCTATAAAATAAATCACCAGAGAATATACTATGAAGATGATAAATTAAATCAGTTAACAACACATAATACACAGAGACAATTCCAGAGACTATTAGCTAGTGACATTGGGGGAAAATAGGAAAAAGAAAATTAGATTTTAATTGTAAGTTCTCTACTTTTGTACTTATCTTTGATATTAAGTTCTGGCTTATGTTCTCTGTTGTATAATGTCTCAAGAGGCAAAAGATGGTTTTAACTTTTTCTTGTTGAGGCTAAAATATTTTTACGCTTTTAAAGGTGCTATTCTTCCTGATCCATTACTGGAAATGTGTTCCTTTGGGACCTGTGTTCTTTAAAGCGGTCACATATTCTCACTATGTGACCAATAACCTATCTCATTACCCTTAGCACTAACTTATTTGCTTCTTGAATCAGAGGACAGCGCGTTTTAAAAGAAGTTCGTGTATAACTATGAATAAATGGCAGCCACTGCATCTCAAGTAGACCACAAGATCAACAATAGAAAAACTAAGGGCCTTAAGGTTAGCCCAATCAGGAGAAATCCACATATTCTGATTGGAGAGCGCTTCAAATATTGGAGAATTTCATCTTGAGAAAGGTACTTTGAACAAACATGGCTTGGTAGACACATAAGTGAGAGATATTGGCACGTGTGAGCCACATATTGCCTGCTGATTAAGAAAATCTAGTCCCAAAATGATATCAAGCAATGACTTGCTCAATGAAAATGGAAAATTAAGTTTTCAAGTCCAATTTCAAGCAACGCAATTTTGGAACAAAAACATAAAAGGACTTAAGTTTTGTCTTTGGTAAAGAGTTGTCTAAAGAAAACTTATAGACCCACTGTCCAGATACTAATAACAGAATAAAACTATAATAGAAAATGCCCCAGTTACTGAACAAAAATGAAATCAGGGAAACGATTGCAGGCAAGGAATGGATGAACAATAACGAAACCAGCTGCTAGTTTCTCCTAAAAGGAGCTGACAATGACTATCTTGGTTTAATAATAAGAGAGAAAGGCAGCGAGACAACTGGTGAAGTGGCAGTGTAGACAAAAGAACACTTGTGCACCACGCTTGGCAGCGTACACGATATGAACATCTTGGGCTTAATAAAGTAATATTATTATCTGATGAGAGCCGGTGGCAAGCTTTTTAGGCAAAATCGGGTCTAGTTATTATTTGTAAAGCAAATTCAGTTTTAATTATGTCTTACCGCTTTCTTCTCGCGACGTTTGTTTTTCTTGTGTCTTGGTTGTCTGTTAGGAAGAAGTGGGCAATGATGCTCTACCTGGATGAACAAAATGTGAAAACAACATGATATTATTGAGAAAATATTTTCTATTTGTAATACCATTTAGTTTCTTTAACATAATACCTAATTGATGTAAAGAGCCCTTGATGCTCGCGATTGGATAAAACTTAAAACTTCATGTTTGTACTAAATGTTTGTTGTATGTACTATTCCTCTAAACTTTTTAATTGGGGTTTTAATCTAAACTGGAATAGACGAAGAATTCACAGTTTTGCTTAGAGTTTCAAAAACGAAACTTTTATTTACAATCTTTACGATCTCAAATACATCCTCTCATGGTTCTTTTTTCCGATAATGGCATTAAAATTTTCTACATTTATACGAAGATGGTACTTTTCCAATGATGTATTGAAGATTACATAAAAAATATTTAAAACCTTGTGTATCGCGCTACCTCCATTATTCTTCCCTCCTGTTTGGTTCTGAACGTTTTACCCACTAAACACAAGTTGAATTAGATTTAAACCACTACCTATGGCTACCTTGTTCATCTGCTTCACCAATATATTTTTCTCTTGTTTTCCTTTGCATTTTCCATGTCCTCTCCAATCCAATTTCACATTTCCCTCTTTTGTTAATGGAGATAAGCTATACTTGATTCAAAAGCAAGGGAATAAGATTATGGAAGACCCAGCCCTATATATGTAAATTTGGTTGAGATCTTCAACGATATGTATTTGAAAGTTGAGCAGAGCCAAGTGGTAAATTAATTTTCAAAATTATTGTGAATAAGAAACCCGTGTTTATAGCTCAGGTATGGCTATAAAAACATAGGCAGAAGTTTGAATGCAGTTCAGAACAAGTTTTAGCTTCATCTTCTGTTTTATTCATTTTAAATTCTCTTTTACAATCTGTTTTCTGGAGAAATACTAAACTTGGAAGCACTATTACATCTTGCATAACAAATAAAAATATGCATTATGATAGTTTTCTTTGCAAATATCACCTATCTAAAGTTGTAGAGTTTCAGCTACAGTCACCATTTCGGTTTAATTTCAAGTCACAGGTGTTTGCATTGTATCAGTGACTTCTTGTAAAACAGAAAAATTGTCTGATAAGGCTTGCATATAATTTAAAACTACAACTCTTTGACATGGTTTCTGTAATACGGAACAGGAGATTTATCTTAAACGTTGTGCTGTTGTTTTTTGCTTACCTAAGAACGCAAAGACAGATCTCTTAAACTGAATTTTTTTTCAACATGCCTCAGGACACCTACTATATTATTAGCAACACTTGTAAATGTCAAATGTAAAATGTAACAGTGTAATGTAAAAACATGAAACAGTGATCACAGCCATGATTATCATCATGGATTTGATCTCTACTCACCTCACTAAGATAGGAAAGAAAGGAACAAACTGTTCCATCTGCTCCATTTTTAGCATAACAGGGATGAGATTTCCAAAATTTCTTTAACCACTGAAATAGAAGGGAAAAGTTTCTTGATTTTATTGCTTTAAAGCCACATTTCCTTAATTCAGCGCTCTTTAAATAATCGTTCACTTCAAGGTACAGTTTCAAATAAGTGCTGCATCAAGAAAATAAGTTGGTTACACTTTAAACGTATACTACCTAAAGAAATACTTATGTCAGTTTATTGGTCTATTAAAAACAATTATATCGAAAGAAAAGTTGCAATACCATAATAACAGAGATAGACAAACAAGGATGTTAAAAAAAGTTTGACAAAGAAACTACATCTTTGACTAACACCAAGAACAGTTAATTCTGTTCACTTAGGTGGTATTGAAACAATAAACTATTTTTTAAAGATTTATTTGGTCGAAAAGATCTTTATTTTTACTCTTTCTGTTTCGTAATGATATTTGAGTTATATTTCTTTAGGAGCCGTGGCTTAATGGTTAGTGCAACTGCACCGTAACCAAGAATTCCGTGTTCGATTCCCCGAACTGTCGACTTTGGAAATTCACAAAAGAAGAAGCAATTGGTTGGCATCAGGAAGGGCATCCGATCAAGAAATTCCTTATTGCCAAATCCTAGTCTCTGTGAAAGGCACCATCTGAGCCTCAGTTACTGGGGGAAAATGACGTTAAAACAAAAAAAACACAACAACAACAACAAAAAACTTGGGCTATATTTGTCGCAGAGTTCTCTTTTTGCTGGCCAAAAAAAATAGAAATTAAATAAACAAACCATATACTGTGTTGTTGTTTTTTAGCTTAAATCCTGATAAAAACTATTCACACTGAGCAGTAGGTCGTGATGTACTGAATATCGGCTCCCTTTGATTTAGTTGTTTTCTGATGTTAAAACATATTTTATCATTTTATTAGTGACGTCACACTGTTGGATTTGTTTTGTACATGCTTGCTTAAATGGTCATGTTGTCAAATGGATGTAACGTGTAAATGTTGTCGGATCAAAAATTTCATTAGTTTGCTATCAGTCCAGGAAAGGGTGATAGCAAATTTTATTTGTCTGGTACTTGATGATGCCTTTCTATAAGGGTTGTACCTTGCTACTTTTATCGCTCTGAACCAGGTTGTTATATTGAAATGCTGGTAAGCAAAATAAATCACCAAATACTCCAAATTAACCCAAAAATTAACAGCTGCCGGTTTCAACAATGTTATTTTTTCAATTTCCTTCCACTTCAAAATTTCTTATTGATAACACTGTATTATTTAGTTAAATCCCATTTTCTTAATATTGATTGTCTTTTAACTCTCTCAATCCGAACCATTTCACAAAGTGGAATAATGTAGTATCAACTGATGCACAATGGATTACAAAAAACAAGTTACAGGTCTTTAGGGCGGGTTCAGTCTTAAAAGAAATGTCACCCAAAAATTCTGAGTTTTTTAAAAGTCATTCTTCAAGAAAGGGTTCCCACTTTACTACAGACTTAAAAATGTGACAAGATGACCTGTTAAACCTCAAAAAATGTGATAGTAGCTGAGTGATAAATGATGATGTAACATTCAACTGAGTGGCAAACATAACAAACCTCTACTTTTTCTGCACATCTTTGAAAATTGACGTTTTGAGGAACTTTGCATTCTCTCATAGCATCTGGACAAAAACGAAAGGAAAAGGTACAACATAAAAAGAATTAATGCAAAAAAAAATAGGAACCAAAGAAAAAAAATAAATTTGTTGTTTCTTCTTTTAAGAGGCGTTAAGAAGCTATTAGTTTCTATGTATGACATGTAAGAATGAATGCCAGTGACCAATTCGTTCCTATATCATCTCTCATACAAATACATTTTGATATATATTGGGAGACGGAGAGAGAGAGAGAGAGAGAGAGAGAGAGAGAGAGAGAGAGAGAGAGAGAGAGAGAGAGAGAGAGAGAGAGAGAGAGAGAGAGAGAGAGAGAGAGAGAGGGAGAGAGAGAGAGAGAGAGAGAGAGAGAGAGAGAGAGCGCGAGAGAGAGAGAGAGAGAGAG
>RDPX01000119.1:268042-295604 GCA_003991215.1 Morbakka virulenta | reverse complement strand
TCTCTATCTCTCTCTCTCTCTCTCTCTCTCTCTCTCTCTCTCTCTCTCTCTCTCTCTCTCTCTCTCTCTCTCTCTCTCTCTCTCTCTCTCTCTCTCTCTCTCTCACACACACACACACACACACACGCACGCACACACACACACACATCTTCTTCTCTCGTTATTTAACATGATATTTTATACATTTTTTCACTCAGGCCCGTTTCAGTCATATAAACAGTGGAACTTTCCCCAACTCCTATTTTCTGGCGTTCTATCGCGTTTACGCATCTGCTTATTATTGTAACATTCACTGAATACCTTCTGTGTTACCCCTGTATTAATTATTTTTTCTAAATATATAGCAGTCTTTCTGCTAAGCTTTAGGTTGGTGTTATAACCTCAAAAAGTACCCCGAAAGGTAGTACTTCGCTTTTTTAAGCAACAAAAGTAACTGACATTTTTTTTTGCGTAATCGAATAATCTAAATTCCATTTACGAAAATAGCAGAACGGTATGTGTCCATGTTAATAATAAACTACCAAGTGCAAGCGTTTCTCTGTTCAGCTCTTCCTGTGTCGCCTTCCTTTCGCGAGTTTTATTAAAATACGGATTACTAGAAATACCGGACGTTACATTGAGAAACCACGGAGAAAAACCCATAGGCTGAAATTTCCTGTTTCTGTTGATTTTTTGTGACGTTTTGCAATGATGACACATTTTATTACTGGAATAAGATGATACTTCTAATTCTAAGTTGCTCTCCTTCTGTTTATTTCAGGATTGACGATAGTGGAGGCCTGGGGTTTCTGTTCCCTTTCACGCTTTTTCAGTAAATTAAAAATTTAACATTTAACACAGGTATCATTTATGTTATGCAGCATCGTTTTTTCCCTTTTTTAAATGGAGTCATCGACCCTAAAGTGTTCTAAATGTAGATTTTCATTAACCATTACCTGTATTTTTTGACCATGAATATGAGAAAGATTTAATTCAAGTTGACAGAACACACGAATTTGGAAGACTATTTGGGGTAAATTGCATCTTGAGCAAAATTTCATGGGAATGTCAAATTATTGGAAGACGAGAAATAAAACAAACAACCAGTTAAATTTTCACTTGAACAATTTTTACAATTTAGTTGACATGCGCAATTTCTTTAAGTTATTTGATTTGTTTTCACTCTTCAATTGCTGGTTTGCATTCTTAGGAAATCCTTTTTCAAAGCAGTGGGCATATCGACGGAAAACAGAAGCATAATTTTGAAAGCCGTATCCAGTAAATTCAAGCACGCACGAAAAACTTTGTGCAGTCTAATCGAAGAGGTTTTATCCTCTAGGGATTTGAAATGTGAGTACAAGTAGAGCGATGAATCGGAAAGCTCTAAATTTTCCGTCTGAGACTAGTTGTAAAAGCTCATAATCTTCTATGACACCCAAATTAATTGGTTCAGCAAGGATGTTTTCTTTATGAGCAACACATCCTGAAATACAGTACAGGGATGATATTTCAAACACTCAAATCCGCAGTCTTCTCGAAACAATTGTCGACCAAATCAAGTTCCTCGTCAGACTATACCCCATCACAGCAAAAAATTGCCGTGTGGTCAAATCGTTTTTTTTATCTCAAGCTTATGGAAAAGCTTTACCCTTTGCAAAGACAAGCCCTTAAACACTTGCACTGCCGAAATATGATAATTGCCTCCGCTTAACTGCCTGTAAACACCAAACTCTCCTTGAAGGCAATTGATTCGAAGTGAAGTTATCAGGACATATCTTAATTTTTGTGAATAACTGAGATATGAGTGTAGCAAGTCCGTGTATTGTTGCATGTAAAGGATGTTTTGTGTCACTAGTTAGCCCCATTACCCTTGAATTGGAAGATGCTGAAGTTGTATCCATTTATTTGAAGAAAGTAGCTATTTCTTGGCTGAAAACAAGCTTGATATCACCAGAAGGGTGATATCAAGCTTAAAAGTAGTCTGTGGGAATCGTTTTTATCGTACCAATCTGAGTTGTACGCGCATTCCACATTGACCAAAGCTTGACAATTAATTCAACGAAACGAATAGAGCTCACAGTTTCTTGCTGTCGCAATACCGGTGGAACTTTCTCATCAAAGATTTGGAGAGCGAATGTAACGACTTCAAAAACGCTTCTTTCAAATTATGAGTTTAAAGATGTAATTAATGCTGATTAATTTGGTTTATTACACTTAAAACTTATCCGCAGGGGAAAAAAACTTCTAAGCTTGTGATCTGTATATCAAAAAGCCCTCACTGTAAAGAGTTTGTAAAGAGTTTACAGTGTTCTCTTAAGGCACAAATGAAAAGCTGGATCGATTGTCAAATATTTGAAGAATTAATGCGCAAATTTGACCGAAAAGTCCGCAGAGAGCGTCAAAAAATAGCTCTATTTGTTGACAAGTGTCCAGGCTATCCGTCAATTTCTGACTTAACCAGCCTACAACTCATTTTCTTGCCACAGAACACAACTTTAGTTCTCCAACCTATTGATCAAGGAGTTATTAGAAGTATAAAAGCCCATCATAGAGGGCGAGTGGTTAAATTATCATGTGTAGCTTTAGATAAAGGTCAAGTATATCCAAAAATCTCCATTCTGGAAGCAATGAAAATAATTGTTACATCTTAGAAGTATGTGAAATGAGAAATGGTTGTGAGTTGTTTCAAGGGGGCCAGTGTCGCTTCCAAGGCATAACGTGTTATCATTGCCGATTCGTATGACCCTTCGAAAGATCTTCAAGAGAGCTTAGATGCTCTGAAAGCTGCTGATTTAGACAAGTTACTGTTATGTCCAGGATCGAAGTAAGTGGATTTTGTCAAAAAAAACATCGAGTTTGCAGCGGAATTATTAAATTCAACTCTTTCTCCAAAAATAAACGTTTTTGAAAATTAACTGCAATAACAGTCTTGCTGGCTTCCCTCACCCACAGCGTCTTCTCATGAGTTTCTCTCCATGACGCATTCACTCGGTCCATATGGGTCTGTAACAAATAATACTGGCTCTAATCCTACATGTTGCGATGGGTATGAATTAAAACTCATATACAGCAAACCTACTGCGTAAGTGATACAACTAAAAATAATATATATGGACCTTCAAAATACCGGAAGATCTTTCCTCTGAGAACATTGTTAACGCAGACAATAAGGTCATTACAATTTTCCCAGTTATTACAGATGATGACATCCTGGAGTAGTTTCAATCAAACCAAAAAGAGTCTGGTTTGATTGAAATAGAGTCTGGATACTGGACGATGAAGCATCTGAATGGACCTTAAGAAAAGAAATTGAGTCTGCTCTACATATTCGGGAAATGCTGCTATTTACAGAACCATAGGAGATGAAATGCAGCATGTTATAATAATTTGAAATTATTATTCTGGGGAAAGATGCTTGTAATCAAACCAAGCAGATATATTTGTTTATTTCAATAAAGCTACTTATGTAGAATTGAACTTAAAGTAACTACTGAAAAACAACCATTTTTAAGTGCCTAATGATTTGTTTCTAATTTCCCATGCAGTTTTTCAGAAATTTAAGAATTTTTTCCTTGTATCAAACCCTTGCTATCTTGAGAGAGTCCTTTGAGAGTTGGACATAGAGAAAGCTATATCTATCTATCTATCTACACACACACACACACACATATATATATATATATATAAGGAAAACTGTGGAACTGTGGTACTACTAATAACTTTCTTCGTTGATAAACGAGGCTATATTTAAAAAGCAAGAACTACAATGATCTCAATATTTTATGTCATGTATAATTTAGTTGACGTCCAAAAATCTCTGATTTTTTCTTTTCCGATTCAAAATACACAATTAGTTGTAAGCAATTTCTCTCCATTGTTCCTTTGAGTGCATATCAGTCAGGATGTGCAATGCTTATCTATAAAACTAGATTGAAAAAATGTGATAAAATTTTCTACCGTGTCATTAACTCTATCCAAGTATACTATTGAGCATCGGGGCAAATTTTACCTTGCTATAGAGGCTGGTGCTTATTTCAGATTTCTTTACGATAAGATAATTTACAAGGCTTCATTTTCACTATTAATATTTTGCTCCTCGATAAGGCTAATAGACGCAACAAAAGAAGTTTTCTTTTCCTGCAATGAAGGGAAGGTTGGTCTTCCTTTACAATTAAGTTTTTGAGAAAATACTATGAAGACCTGCTTTCACTAAATATTATTATCTTATTTCTTAACTAAATGATTTTGACTTATTGTATATATGGCTTTCGAATGCAAATTTTAATAAGTATATAAGCAGCTTCCTCACAAACGTCCTTATAAGAACTGCGATAAAATCTGGAATATTTTCAAATAGAAAGAAACTTATTTCCTGTTACGGCAGTAAAAATATTTTGCAATTAGGCTATATATTGTACATCACTCAGAATATTATTTATTTATTAAATTCATTTACCGATGATTTGATACACATGATGTCTTGTATTATTATTAAAAAAGAAAAGAAAATTTTGTAAATATCAAATTAAATTGCTGAAATTTGCTGCTCCTACATCTACATTGGTAATTGTTTTGTTTTCCAATCTTTTTCTCCGTCAAATCAAAGGAGCATCGATGTAAAACACTCAATCTAACATTCTGCTTTTCTCTTCCCATAAAAAATCCAATTAAAAATTGTCATTCGTTTTGGTCCACAATGCTGGTTCAAAATGTATGATATCGTATATTCTTAATTCTGAGGTAGGAAAGACCTGCAGTTAGATAAGATTGGTAGTCAATTTAAAGGCGAGAGCAAAAGATTAAAAATGATAACCATGCTGTGAATTCAAATTTAGTTCACCCATAGGAAAATATCACACTTCTTGTTTTATACGAAATAGTTCGAAAAAATATCGAAGCTCAAATGTTTCAACATTTAGGACTAAATAAAAAATGATATTCCGATCAACCTTGCAAAGTAAGGCTCTCGAATAATATGAAATTTGTTCACAGCTGCTCGTTAAGGTCTCTCTTTGAGCTAAGTCACTTAATTCGTACCTTCTTAGGTCATTGTCATTAGCATGAAAAGTCTTTTTTTAGACAAATTGAAAAATTCATTTAATCTGAAAATCTAAAACCTTTAAAATATTGAAATCCATAAAAAATTATTGTACTAATATTTAAACATGTGTGTACCAATACTATTGTCAATAACTACAAAGATACGAATTTGAGAATGCTACGTGTTGTCAACCTTATTGTACGGCAGTGAATGCTGGACAATTTCAGCCGCAATGGAGAAAACGTCAACAGAAATGTGGTTTTATAGAAGAATGTTAAAAATATCATGGAAAAAGATGGTTACAAACGAGGAAGTCCTGCAGATAATATGGATAGGAAGAACGTTGATGAAGAAACTTCGAAAGCGACAACTGGAATTCTTTGGCCACATTATGAGAAAAGAAAAGTTGGAGAATCTCACCATCACGGGAAAAATAGAAGGCAGCAGAACTGGAGGGCGTCAGAGAACAACATTCTTAAATAGCGTAAGCAGTTGGATGAAGGAGGTGCCTGCGCGGAGGGCAGCGGAGACTACAGAAAGTACAACTGCTGAAAGCTACAAAAGACAGAAAACGTTGGAAAGCCATGATCGCCAACGTCATTATATGATAGGGCACCAACACAGACAGACAGTACTAATACTCTCACGACGCCAAGTTTTAAAACTGAAAAGGAAAATCAATAAAAACTCGAGCTCTGTAGGTTTGGGACTTATGTTATTAGAAATAATTACATGTCACTCTGTCACAAGACCCTGTATGTCTAGTTTTTGCTAACTGCAACCCTTAATCAAAATCTACCACTTTGATAATTATAACATAACAACCTAACACCAGAGATAGGAAAAATTGAATCCAAAATCGGGATCTCACTTTAAATGTGATTTATATTAATTAGGATTCTCAAAAATCAGAATTTTAGGACTCCCTTGTTTTCAATACGAAAAACCTAACAGAATTTAGAATGACAAAATATTATGCTACCTTTTTTTTTTCTCCAATTGCCTTTTTAGTCAATATGACACATGAGGAGCCGTGGCTTAATGGTAAGTGCAGTTACACAGTGACCAAGAGGTTTCGGGTTCGATTCCCCGAGCTGGCGAGGAGAATTCGGAACTTTACAAAAGAAAAAGCCATTGGTTGATGTCAGGAAGGGCATCCGGCCAAGAAATTCATCACAGTCAAATCAAAAGTCCCTCTGAAGGGCACCGTCTGAGCCCCAATTGCCGGGGGGGAAATCACGTTAAAAACCAAAACCAAAAGCCAATAAGACACATGCTGCTCTTCAACTAGGATTTTTCCTGTAATTTAGTAAAGTATTAAAAATAACAAAAGAAAATACCTTAAAGAAAATGTTTGCAGTCCTGAAAGAAACTTTTGCCGTCATGACTTTGACGTCATCAGCTTTTCCATTACTTGATCGGAAAATTGCTAGTCGTTATGCACAAGATTTATGTTTTTACTCTTACTTGTTTTGTAATTTTCATTTGTAGTTACACTGAGAAAATATATTGTTAATTTTCATCTAAAAATTAGTTTTATAAAATTCTCCTTAACCTTTTGNATATATAAAGCTTTCGATTCGGTTATCCGTATTAAAGTGCTCAATACATAAATGCAGAGCGTAATATAAGATATGATAAGTTGGAAAGAATCAAAAAACTACACAGTCCATTTCGACAAGCCTGTTTCGTGATTTTATTCACTCTTCAGGAAATGTAAAACTAAAAATAAACCAGGTGCGCTTTATATCTTATTTACAAATATTTTCGATACGCTTAAGTATTTATTAACAAAAGTTTTTCCTATGTCGGCAAGAAGATACAAGTTCGTTTCTTTTGTTCAGAGTAGCTAAGTGTGGGCGGTAAATGATGAGGTATTTTTCTTTTATGCAAAGGTTGCATCTTTTGTTCGAGTTATTGTAGGGTCGGTTTGTTGAAAGGATTCTCCAAGATATTGTATGGTCTATATTTGCGTCTGTTAATGTCCAAATGTATTTACTGAGTTCCGTCGAGTTCCTGTATTTTTTGTTTCGAAACAAAAAATACAGGAACTCGATTCTTTCCATTCTCGAATCAAGAGACTTGATTCTTTCCAACTTATCATATCTTATATTACGCTCTGCATTTATGTATTGAGCACTTTAATACGGATAACCGAATCGAAAGCTTTATATATATATATCAAATTCTAAGTAAAAAAGAAACGAAAATAATAGTGTTCTTCTGCCACCATTTACAGTGCTCGATGGAAATCCAGAGCGAACATGAGCAAAACATGAACAAGTTCCTCCTCGCTAACTATAAGTCAAAAGACTAACATATTTAAACATATTTGAAAGTATTTTGAGTGTAAACTCGAAAAAATTTTGTAAACAATAAGTGTTGATTCCTTCTCTACATATTTAAACAGTGTTTTTTTGTCCTTTTGTTCTATTATTACCTACCACCTATTATCTCATTATCTATTATCTTCAACACACAAATCTATCAACCTATTATATTTTTACCTATTGTTATAATTCTGAATGGCCTGTAAAATATATTTATATGTGATTTTGTTGCGTTTTTAACCAATATAGCTGATGAGTGTAAGAGACGAAACTTTAACTTCTGTACACAAGTTTTGAGTTTTCTCTTTTACCTTCCCGGTCCCTGGATTAAGAAGTGTCATTTTTAACACCCATTTTATTAATAATAATTTCTTGTAACGCATAATAAATGCTGCATTAATATTGTGAAATTAATACAGATAATGATCACCATGAAGATAATGCTGGTATTGTAATAATAAGGATAGGAAGATATTTGACCCTCCCAGGAAGTGGTGAGATTGTCCTCTGAACCCAAGTATACAACAAGGAAGACTTAGGTTTCTTTTCCTTTTTTACTACTGTTCTATGGGGTGATGCCCCTACCGTCAAGGACAATAACCTAAATGTTACAACAAGTACTGCCTCGCAATGGGTCTGACCCTCCTTAATATGAATTGCTAACTTTTTATGCTTTTCCAGGGTGAAATAAATGAACGAGAATACTTTATTCTCTCCATACTGCAGACTTACTCATCAGTTGCTTAACCACTAATAGCTGTTCTTGGAGGGAGATAGTAAGAAATCAAAATATCTGGGTGTGGAGAGGAATCATTTCTTGCCAGAAGGTTAGAGAATAGGAGATAAACTTTATTGTCTTGTATTAAGTTCTCCTTAAACAAGAGACTGCTTTATAGGTACTCATACAAATTATGGTCCCAAGGGAGGTCACCAGTCAAGGTACATAGTGTTTTTAATTCAATTTGTGACTATATGAGATATTATTGGTTGTTACAAGGCTTATGGGCTACCGTTGTCAGGCTTATCGTCATATTGGGTATGTTGGGCTCCTCCACTAATACTCAGCGTCACATTAAAAGCTTACCAAAATCTATATCAAAGATTTTAAATGGTTAGAGAGGATAGATATAGCAATGAGTGAAGAAAAAAAATGTCAGCAAATGTATTTCTCAAAATAATTGAAACCTTAAAAGAGACCTTGAAAGTCTCAAGAGGCATGGTGCCTCAAAATGTGCAAGACATGAAAACCATCATGATATTGAAAGCTTATTTATAGATATCCCATGATCAGCTATAGAAATAACAATAATATTTAAATTATTATTAATAATAATAACAATAATATTTAAATTATTTTTAATAATAATAACAATAATATTTAAATTATTATTAATAATAATAACAATAATATTTAAATTATTATTAATAATAATAACAATAATATTTAAATTATTATTAATAATAATAACAATAATATTTAAATTATTATTAATAATAACAATAGTAATAATGTTTTTTTGGAAGATCAATTTTGGGCAAAAAATATTGACAAGTTTGGTCGAACGAACAAGGAAATATTTTTGGCTGGAAATTATATACAAAAATAATATGAAAGCCATTGCTCTGTTAAAAACTGCAAAAAGATAGTTGGAGTATTCATTACTAATCACGTCCCTGAATAAGTGCATTTTCAAGAATAAAGAAATTGGCTCAATAATTAAATTTGTAGGTATGACCATTGGGCAACAGCAAAAAATTCCTTCAATGGAGTGCTTTCTACAAGTTAAAAATGCCAACTGTTCAGTTGCATTTCTGCTCAAGAATAACAAATTTCGGAACACAAATGTCGTTGTCTTTGGCTCAAAATGATTTCACTTTATTAATAAGTATCAAGTTTAAAAGTAATAGAAGAACAACGTTTTCGAAATTGTGAAAACTAAACTGTTCTTTAAAAAAGTGAAATCGCTGTACCTTTAGAACAGATATAGAGTCATAAAAAGATTAATGATTATAATGATACTGATTATGGAAATTATAATAATTGGTAAAAATAATGATGATTGTTGATAGGATAAAATAGTAGATGATGATAATGAGTATGAGAAAATGATCAGGTAATAATGATGATTAATTGGGTAGTTTTAAATAAAAATGCAGATGCTGGTAAGAGTTTTACAGACCGTATGATGGCAGAGGCAGTCAATAGGCAATATCTAATCTCATTTATTTGAATACCATTACCATTCGAGTACCATATACAGGGTTATCACAAGCCAGCAGATAAAATATTCTAGCCTGTACAAACAATCTTTCAAAAGGAAACAAAAAAAGAGCAAGTGCCTACGCAAGTGCAAACAAAATGCCAAGAATACTAATAGAAGTAAGACTGGAAACGAAAAAATATCTGATGAGAATTTTGCCTGCACAATACATATTAAATTAACTCAAAATATTTCTTTTTCTTTTCATACCTTTTATTTGGCTAAAATTAAGTAATTTCCAGTAATATTCTCGATGTTTGGCTATTTTGGTATAATAAAGCTGGAATAGTTCAATAATAACAAGCTTTTATAAAGGCTGTGATAAATAATTTATATAATTTGACCTAGCCTAGTCAGTTTAGCTTAAGTTCATGAACAGTAAGTAGAAATTCTGTTTATCTGAAACAGTTGGCTATCAGCCTGAAACATCTATCAATAAAAAAAAGGCGTAGTACAACTTTTCTTTGTTTCTTTGTTAATGACCCTTGAGGCTCTGTGGCAGCGGGAACTTTGCCCCACCATTAACACTAAGGACGAGTTTCCGAAGTCGGGAATTGACAATAAAGTGGTAGTTAGAGCTTCTAGCCACAACGTAACGGTCGTTTAAAATTCTATTTGTTCTATTTATTGACTATTTTCTACCTTTATTTATAGGAATAAATATTTAATATTAATAATATGGCTGAAGATGGTAAAGGTTACCGAAATATATTCCGCAAATGATAACACATAACGTCATCTATTATTTTATTTAGTACAACTTCTTCCAAAATTTTCTAAAAACTCCTTTTGTAATTGTCAGCAAGAGATAACAAATATATATATATAAATCACGAAGTAGAGAAATTGACTTTCTTCTTATGAAATCTTTCCTGGTACATTCTCTTTTTTAAGACACACCTATCTCCTGATCAGCTGGTTCACATGAAAATCTGCAAGGGTTTAAAATATAAGCTCATGTCTTTGGATTATAGCCATTATGCTTAGCAGATTATGGTGATTTTCAAAACAACCAAGAATAAGTTTCTCATTTGTTTAATCCCTTTTTGACTCATTTATTCTCACATGTCATTACCAAGGAATACGAATAGCATCGACCTATTAATTTAGGTAACAACTAAACAGAAAAGAAAATATTTTGAGATGCATAAACAAATATATGCAAAAACAAATTATTTGCTCAGGGCTGGATTTTGTCCAGCAATAAAATAGCATTCAAAAGGCTGGCTTAAAGTTTTTCATACTCAACTATATATTCAGGATTAGTGCAGTCTTAGCTTTCTTTGGAAGGTCTTGCATGGCAAACAGGGGGTAGAATAACCTCCTTTTTCCATTGTATGATATTGGTAAGACAGTCTAGTACAACATTCTGTTACACTCTGTTAAGTGTTAGTTGTTACTTGTACGACAACTAACACTTATCACCCTTATATTAGCTTTGGATCATTAAACATGCTCTTTCAAGGCAACTGTAATATTTTCCTCCGCCATAAAATAGATATGTATGCCTCCCATTAGTTGAGTAGCAAATTCAACCAATGGAGAACACTAATAAAAATGCTTAGCTTCAAGTTTACATTAATCTCTACAAGTGGAGGTGCTAAATCTTTGGGAGCATATCTCATTACAGATGGACTGGACAAACACATTCTACGAAGTGAAAACCAACCAGTCATCAAAATTAAAGTGGACAGTAATAATAATAAAGGTGATGACGTTGGTTGTAATATCAACAGTTTAAGATCTTTCTTTAAGGTTCTAGGCTTTAAAGCAATTAGTAGCAAAAAAAAGCAACAAGTCATATTATTAACTATGATTAAATCCAATCAAAAGGGGTTGATCATAAATATAATAATAATAATAATAATAATAATAATAATAATAATCATCATCATCATCATATTCGGTTTTACGTCCGTTTTACATGCTGGCATGTGTTTCACGGTTCAGTAAAATGGAATTCCAGGCGAGTCTGTCCTTTACTGGATCTTTTATGACACCTTTTTGCTTCAAATCCGATTTGATTACTTCCTTCCATGTTTTCTTTGGTCTCCCTTTCATAACAGCACCTTCCACTTTCATTGATATGCACTTCTTCGCCCAATCGTGAATACTTGATTAAAAATCTACCTAGAATCAATGTTCTTTTCGATAATAATCACCACCGCCTATCTTAGCCCATGTAGTATCATATCTGCTACAAATTATTCCAATAGATTTGGCAGCTCTTCGTCAAGGGGCAGTGTAGGGGCAGGGGAGTAAAGATTCAAAGATTTGTGATGAATCCAAGACTAAAACGAGAAATTCTAGACAAAACATTGTCTTATGGTGTATGGTGACAAGAGAGAAGGGTAGAAAGGAAGCTAATAGAATGACCAAGTAAACAGTAGCTGCAAATTGTAGAGAATATATTGAAACACGAAGTTAGTTGTAGAGAAAGAGACAATTATATGACAAAACAAATTTGACTGAGTAAACTTTGTTATGTTTAAACACAAGCATGTCCTTGACAATTGAGAGGAAATAAACAAAAATTGAAAGCTAATTCCAAACCATCACGAATAAATGCTCTTTTTCTTTAAAAAACGAATAGAAGAAAAATGAAGAAAGAAATAAAATTGAGTTTTGAATCGTGATGTATTAGTTATTCCATTAAAATTGGAGTTCAAACGCGATTATTCGCTATGAAAATGCCAATTTTTGCTTTGTAGGTGCTTTGCAGGTTTGTAGAGATTAAATTTAGACCCAAGGTTTAAATAGTAAATTATTAATGGCTTTACATGCTGTATGCGTCTTAGTGAAGTAGTGTAAATGATATTATTTGTCTGACAAGGAACTAAATAGCAGCTGACAAAGTCAACTCTGTATGTAGCATTACAAAAGACAGTCATGCCAAGGAAAAATTATTAAGAAAGATGGCAAATAAGAGAACAAATGGAATGACCCATCTTGTTCCCTTCGTTATAAGTGGCAGTTTGCTGTGATGGCTGTGAAGCAAATATCATTTGACGTTATCAGCTTCATGGAAAAGTGTGAGCTGTTTTCGCCTTTGAACAATAGTCCAGTGTCACCCAAAACCAGCAAAATATAATGACTATAATAGTGACTAAGAGAGATTCTAAGCTATTTTAGAAAGTTTAGAGTGAAACCGTACGGTACAAAATATTCATTTAAAAACAGCATTTCGGTTTAAATGAGCTCATGATATCTTGTATAATCACCTTTTTGACCATGGAAATTTTTCATGATATTTTTTATCTTTGAAAAAAAGGAGCCATTGTTTAGTATCAATTCCGAGTAAAATATGGAACAGTTACCGTTTGAAAACAATATTTGTTTTCTGTATTAGCCACAAGGCAGAATTCACTCCGTAAAGGAGGACAGTTAAAAACAATATCTGTATTCTGTTTCGTTTGCTACCTAAAAAATATCATCTCAGCTTTCCAAGAATAAAGTTCATTATTCTTTAAAAGCTGGGCGAAAATTGAAACAAATAGCACTCCGACAATCTGAACCTAGCAATATGGATTAGGGACACCAGTTGTTAGTTGTATACCACGTTACAGCCTTTGAGACACAAAACCAATGTTAATTGACATACTTGGTGAAGTCAATTGTATTCCTGTACCCTCTCTGTGTCGTACTTCACATCACGTATTGTGTTATGATATACAGTTATGGTAATATTATAAATGTGAGAATAAAGACTGAATAAGGCAGGGTAGATTTCCCGCCATGTGGATTCTTCACTTCCACAACCGAACAAAGTGAGTTTTCTAGTTCTTTGTATTTCATTTTAATCCATAATAAATGGCGTTTTTTCACACGAAGTCATACTGCTGCAAACGAACCAAAATTTGAAGTCATAAATGCCAGTAAATGTGTTTAAAATGCCAAATATCAACTACCTCATTGTTTGTAAATTCAAAATGTCGTTTCAAATTTAGGAATTCAGTGCACTTATCCTAAACTAAAAATAAATGTAAAATGAGTCCTGGTCAATTATCGTTGTTACGGAGCACGAAATTGACATGGACGCCATAGCTTTGGGATAAAACCTCTGCTAAATGATCCTCAGAGAAATTTTTGTAAGCTCTGGCCAGTGTTTTATTACCAAACAATACTGTCGAGACAGCACAAAATATTGTCGAGTACTACATCATCTTTATAATGATTTTAGCATTTTGAGATAAAATCAGAATGTTCGAATTTATCGATGACGTCATTAACTTTATTAATCCCTAGGTAAGCATGTTAAAAATATCTAGGTAATCATATTTCTAATATGATAATCATATTAAAAGTATTATTACCTAGGGATTGAATTGCTTCATGATTTGAATATTCTAGTATAACAAGAAGGTAAAAATAAGCATAGCGAATGTAAGATTGAGATTTTACAAGTAACATAAGAAGAAGAATACGATACCTTCACTTGTTGTTTGAAGATTAATTTACTCTAATGAAAGGAAAGATAAATTAGTTGTTCAAGTAATCACGCTTCCTCAATTGTACGCCCTTTTCTTATAAATACTAACCAGATATTAGAAGATACAAATCCAAGTAGATAAGAAACTGTGATCATAAATTCAAATTTACCGTTGCATTGTGTTCCATTTTGCTTAAAACCTGGGAGACACTCGCAAAAGTATCCACCAACGGTATTGCTACAGCGGCTGTTAGGCCAGCAGGGAGCTTGCAGCTGTGTACATTCATTGAGATCTTTAAAAAAAGGAAGCAAAAAAATAAATTATTTCAAATAATAACTGGCCATACATAATTACTAATCTTGTCGTTTCTTTTACATTTATGCATCCAATTTAACTTTGCAATATCATATGTAATTGATATTGCAAAGTTATATATGTAATTTTATTACTATTTAAAGAAGGGTTAGGCAAATGACAAAATTTGTTTTGGACAAGTGACTTCTATGGCCATTTTAGCTGTTGAATACAAATCCGACAACCGTTTTGACCTTCAACGAAGTTTGATATTGGTTCCTGCCATTTTTTTGAAAAATAACCTTTTTGGACACATTTTCGCAATAAAATGACCAATAATGGTGTGTAATATGTCCTTCTATAGGATTTTGGGGTTGCTGAGTTAAAATAGGAACATATTTAGGGCATTTGAGGTCTTAATAGGGTGATATGTAAAATAAATTGATATTTTGAACACAAAATATGCAACTAGAAAGGTGCTGCGAGAGCGCAGACCTCCGCCAGGCACCTCATTTGTCCCAACTTTTCCACTTACAACTTCAGCACAATGCATTATTTTTTCATCAGTTTGTTGCATGTTTGTATGCAGAAATGAAAATTTGATGGTTGTTCTATTTTGGCCTGTTTTTGATAACAAAATATTTGACACTCCACCATATATTGTGCACAAGCTGATAAGTAGTCTGTTTACCAGAAGAGAAATGAAGACTCAAATAAACTGCATAGAATTCACTCTTTAAAGTACCACCACATTATACGTAATACGTATAATAGTGATAGAAACTGATTGTTGTGTTTTCTTCCCTTTCTTTAGGAGAGAATGAGTCATGTAACCTGCCTCTCTAATGAATATTGGAACAGCGCTCAATAACTTAAGTACGTTCAGATTAAATCACCATCATGGCTGAGAAACGGCAATCTCGCAGTACCACGAGAAAGGAACTATTTGGTGAAAGTTAAAGAGAAATCACAGACTTTAAATCAACTGGTAAATTGCCATCTGGGACCCAAGTCATTGGTAGAATGCTGGCACTGTGTAAAAGACCAGCCAGAGGACAGAAAGCAATGTCTCGTTAAGTTGCCGGTAAAATAGTTGCTGATGAACTAAGGCAAGACTGGATTACAAAGAATGTATATCCTATGTTGTGTGATGGGAAATATTGTGTTCAGCAGTTTTACTGTTTTTGTATTTTTACCTTGTAGCCTGAAGATGAAGTGTTAACTTCGAAATATAATGCAAAATTAATAAAATAATATTATTGGCTTGATTATATATCAATTGTACAAATTGCACAATGTTTTTACCAAACAAATTAATTAGACTTTAATGACAGCCTAACAAAATATGCCTATGACATCTGAACAAATGATCCAGGATATCAAAAGCAACCTGAAGAAGAATTTAATGTAAAGATGACCAAAGAAGATGAAGATTTTTATATAGATAATTGCTTTGGATCATACAAAGCTGTATGCACTCCAACAGTTCCAGGACAGTGGACAAAACAGCAGAAAAGGGAGCATGTTCGAGAACAATCTGCAGAGAAGAAATAAGCTGAAACAGAGAGCAAAGTGGCAGAACAGAAACGACTAGACGATTCTGAAATGAGTGAACTTCTTATAAATACTCCAAAAGATCATGATAAAAGTGATCTAAGTTATACAGAGCCACAGACATCAAAGAAGTTCCTCTTCACATATCGAAAACTCCGTTCCTCTGACCAGGTGCCCGATCTCACAGAAAACAGTGAAAACCAAGGCTCTGCATTTCCACCAGTTAAAGTACGAACAGGAAGAAAGAGCCTGAATGAGAGTTTAATGCGATGTGTTGTGCAGTGTCTTGCAGAGAGCAGGATGTCACCTGATGAAGTTGCCAAAGTTGATGTAAAAGTAGCTAATATGGTCTTTGGACAGAATTGGAAGCAACAAGATGAAGATGAAGATGATGATGATGATGATGATGATGATGATGATGATGATGATGATGATGATGATTATGATGATGATGATGATGATGGTGATGACGATGATGACAACGAGAAAGAAAATGAACTAACAGAAGCGTCAAAAGTGATTCCAGGAGTCCATTCTCTGTCTCCTGCTCTGACAAATGTATTACCAAGTCGCAGATCANTCACCTGATGAAGTTGCCAAAGTTGTTGTAAAAGTAGCTAATATGGTCTTTGGACAGAATTGGAAGCAACAAGATGAAGATGAAGATGCTGCTGCTGCTGCTGCTGATGATGATGATGATTATGATGATGATGATGATGATGATGGTGATGACGATGATGACAACGATAAAGAAAATGAACTAACAGAAGCGTCAAAAGTGATTCCAGGAGTCCATTCTCTGTCTCCTGATCTGACATATGTATTACCAAGTCGCAGATCAATCATGCAGTACTTACAAGATGCATCTTACTTGGGTCTGGAGCATGTTGCTAATCAAATCTTCAACAGAGGTGATAATGTTGTAACAATCGGTCTTGATGATACCAC
Organism: Morbakka virulenta; assembly: GCA_003991215.1. NCBI lineage: Eukaryota > Metazoa > Cnidaria > Cubozoa > Carybdeida > Carukiidae > Morbakka > Morbakka virulenta. The sequence goes on along the minus strand of RDPX01000119.1, from coordinate 278,767 downwards.
AAAGGCAGCTGGTCATCGTCGTTATGATGTCAAAGCAGACCACATCACCATAGCTGGACCTTCAGGTGAAAGGAAGTCAATTACTATAGGCTATGTTGAAAATGTGAGCCATAGTGGAGAAGATGGGGTAAGGCGTATGAGTTCAAGTGTTTGCCTATTCTTGTCAATTTAATAGTCGATGAGCTGAAATCAGAAATAGAATTCTGGATGACGGATCGTGATACTGACTGCAAAGTGCTGCTTCAGACCCTTGGAGTAGATCCAAGCAAAGTGCTCAAGTGCTGTGCCCATATAATTCTGGGTATAGATCATGCCATAGATAAGGTGTTCAAGAACACAGAACAAAAGATTGGTGTACACCAGCTACTGGAAGTGTCAGCAGGAGAGGAAATCTTTCTATCTCCTGGATCGTCTATCCCTACACTGGGTTTAATTGCTATCTCTAAGTTACTGTCACCAAGCCATGTTCAACATTCAGTGTCCCTCTTCAGTGACTTCAAGTCTTGGATGACAGATAACAACAGTGTGAAGGTTTCAAAGGGTTTGTGGCAAACAGATTTTGTAGAATCGCAGAACTAGCAAAGGAGAACTTGACAGGGCGTGAGTCAATCCAATCCTTCTTCAACGTAGTTGTGGACACCAGCAGCAACAAGCTTGTTCTTGCAGTGGTGACATTCATTCAGAATGAATGGTTTACTTGCTGCTCTGAGATTTATTCAATGATGGGTGATCTGATCATCTTTCCAATGATGGAACTACTAGGATTCGACAAGATGGGTGATCAAGACAGTGTAGACAGATCTTGAACAGGTGTGAAGAGGTTTCTTACGGACAAACTAGTTGACTTAGAGACGATCATGTCAGACAAGAGAGAACAAGAAGACTGTGGAAGAGACAGACTTATTGCTACTGTGATTGAGGAGGTTGTTGATGCAGTAAAGAGCCAAATGTCCAAGACTGATTACTTCAAAAGATCGGATGGTGGTGATGACATGAAGTATGCCCCATTAACCAACTTAGGGTGCGAATCTGAATTTTCAAAGTTAGACCACAGGAACAAAGTTACCGGTGGAAGTACTTCTATCCAAACCCTTTATAGGAAAAATCTTCTTGCAAGTGGTGGTCTTCTAGTAGATTCTGAATTTGAAGCAAAAACATAGGACGAAAGAAAGGCAAAGTGGAAGCAAATTTCATTGCAACTGTTGAATCTGCAAAGAAACTAGCTCTGCATAAGAAGGAAAGAAAGAAAGAAAGAAGAAAGAAAAAAGAAAGAAAGAAAGAAAGAAAGAAAGAAAAAAGCTGTTAAGACTATAACTGTTCTAGAAAGATGCAAAGAGCATAATGGTCCACTAACTCCAAGCAGCCTGGACATCTTACCACATCTCACAGAAAAGCAGCTCCTAGATGAAATATCTTATCTACGGCTCACAGTTGCACCAGACATTCGACAGATGACGCGCATGAAAGGAGTAGATGGAAAGTTCAAAATGGAAAGATTCTCCATAGAAGCACTGAAAGCNCAAGACTGATTACTTCAAAAGATCGGATGGTGGTGATGACATGAAGTATGCCCCATTAACCAACTTAGGGTGCGAATCTGAATTTTCAAAGTTAGACCACAGGAACAAAGTTACCGGTGGAAGTACTTCTATCCAAACCCTTTATAGGAAAAATCTTCTTGCAAGTGGTGGTCTTCTAGTAGATTCTGAATTTCAAGCAAAAACATAGGACGAAAGAAAGGCAAAGTGGAAGCAAATTTCATTGCAACTGTTGAATCTGCAAAGAAACTAGCTCTGCATAAGAAGGAAAGAAAGAAAGAAAGAAGAAAGCTGTTAAGACTATAACTGTTCTAGAAAGATGCAAAGAGCATAATGGTCCACTAACTCCAAGCAGCCTGGACATCTTACCACATCTCACAGAAAAGCAGCTCCTAGATGAGATATCTTATCTACGGCTCACAGTTGCACCAGACATTCGACAGATGAGGCGCATGAAAGGAGTAGATGGAAAGTTCAAAATGGAAAGATTCTCCATAGAAGCACTGAAAGCATCAATTAGAAATGCATTGAAACCAGAAGATGGTGTGTCTGAAAATATTAATGACCTACATCTGAATGTACTGTACATGTGATTACGGTAATTAAGTTCTAGTATTCTGCTTCATATTCATGTTTTTTATATTTCGTTTAGTTTTTAAGAAGATTTTAAACATTTTAGGCCAAGGACCTTGCTAATTTTGGCAATTTTGACAAAAAATTATGTATTTACCCAAATTTAACAACATAGATGATATAACGCTTGACTGAATTAGGTGATGAAAGGTAAATACTATCGTGTAAACATGAATAACTTGAAGCGAAGGCATATGTCACAGTATTGATAAAGAAAATGATTTTGTGTAGTTTTGACCATATATGCCTTGAAATACCAATTTTTAGCATTGTTTTGACAAGGTAAATAATAAACCTGTCATGTTTGAGCTAGTTTGAGCTCAAATAGCCTGAGAGCATAATACATTAATGATCTATATACACAAACAGTGATTCTGGTGTAATTTTGACCGAAAAATGACTAAAAATGGTGTATTTTACCCTTAGAAATATCCTATGTAAATATTCCTGTTGGTCTAAGTTATCTATTTTTTGTTTAAGTGATCATGAAAACATATGGTTAGACATATTACAAGCATAGTTGAACAAATATTTGACATCTTTCATGCGAAAAGTGCGTTTTGCATGAAAGATTTGCAGCCATTTTGAAAAATCGTACGAAACCAATAGCAGATGTCATCTTATGTAAAAAAAAACTAATTAGATTTGGGTTCAGCAGCAAAAATGGCCACAGAATTCACTCGTCCAAAATTACTTTTCCCAAAAAAGGTTATATTTGCCCACCCCTAATTAAAGAGTAAGGCATCCAAAAAAATAGTTACACAGACTTTTACCCCTTCATCACTAAATTAATTACTCTCTATCTAACATCTCTATTTGGTATTCTGTCCGTGTTCACTTTTTGGTTTGTAAAATTATGCTACGAGGAATTTGTTCATTATTCACTGTTTGTGTCAAAGAAGATCACATATGTTGTAGACTGGCTAGTAAAGATTATTCCACTGTCAGACCTGCTCACTTTAATTGTGTAAAGATTCCAATCACATCTTTGTCCTTATACTTTATGTAAGCCCTTATCAGACCTACTATAATAGTCTCACCTTCTGCCGTGAACGTTCAAAAGGTACAGACTTCAGGAGTTGATCAAAACACGTGACATTTATAGAACTCTTGAATTCGTCAACTATTCCATTCTTTTGTTTTATGTTTAATAGCGAGGATCAGGTTTTGGAAAAGTTTGGAAAAATTGCTTTCGAAACAGAGATGGATAGAAACCTAACTGGGAATATAGGGTTTGTTTAACTACAGTTATCGATAAATAGTCATAAATAGCTATAGTTATATCGATAAATAGCAAGGAAGCTTACAAAGAAATGCAAATTTATCTCAAGCCAACTCTTTTTTGCCACAACACTTTATCGTACTGACATTTTATCACAATATGTGGCTGAAATGAAGATATCAACTAAAGTCTCATTGTCAGAGCCTGTTTCCTATTTTCTGAAGCTGATCTCAGGTTAGAGAGCAATTGGTATGAAAAATACTCAGGCTAATAAACCTTGGTCAACTATTTAGTTTCTGCTTATTGCTCTCTTCCAGTAAAATATCAACCTAACATAAACAAACTCCTTTCTTTGTCTTAATTTTTTTGTGTATTTCACACCTTGCTTTGAACTGAGGGTTTGGTCTTGAATAAATGACGTATATCTATGTCAATCGAGCATTTACGGTACTCTCGAATTTCCTTTCGCGTCTGACTTTGAAATAAGCGCTGCTCCAGAATAAGTGCCGTATTTCTGCCCGAGTAACTTTCATAAACACGGGGGACGCAATCGATCATTTTCGAAACTCTTAACTTTTTTTTCCTCCGTTATATAGCACAGTTAACCAATTGGTATTGTAAACGTTGCTTTGAATCAGACACAATACAGAAATTATCTTTTATATTTGCTAACTCTATTAGGTACCTATCTAATGTCATCTTTTTTCAAAAGTGATTGACACCTACAGGTATTTCACTTATGTATCCTTGCAACAAAAATATAAGATGGCAGCGGAAAATAGATAGAACAAACGGCAATGCATTCAAAGAAATACCTGTTGCAGGAACTTATGTTAATAATGGCACAGATGAACGGTGTTGCAAGTACTTTTAACATGGGGGTTTAAAAAGCCAATTTTTCTTGAAAATAAAACTTAAAATTGATATTGGTTGATAAAAAGTAACAATTCTTAAAATACTTGGGGCAACAATAAAAGGGTACATTGTCTTAGTGTATTTCAACCAATTTAATTGTTTTAATGTCAATGCATTTAAAGCAATGAATAAAAATTAGCTAATTTTTATTTATTGGTTTGATTCCGATTAGAACGAGAAATGTTTTTTAAAGTGAAAGGGAGATTTTTCCAATCTTTTGATGAGAAAAGCGAACTCTTCTTTGCCTTCAATATCTCCAGGGTCAATATCACCTACGTCATCACATTCTCCGATTCAAGATCCTCTCTTGACACTGTTTGAGCTTTTGTCATTCGTTTCTCAAGGAATCACTCACAAAGGTGCAGACTGACACTTTTCTTCCTTTAGACAAGTAAGCGCAGAGAGAGAGGGAGAGAGGGAGAGACAAGAAAACAGAACGAAAGACAAACAGAGAGACAGATAGAGAGGCATAGAGACACAGAGAGACACAGACTAACAGATAGACAAAGAAACAGAAACAGAGCAATATCAATCTTATTTTGGCTTTTAGAAGGTCTAGTTTTGGTTTATTACTTTTAAAGCCTGGGAAATTACAGTACCTGTATATATATAACAGAAAAATCTTGATCAAAATGTGCCAATGTACAGAAATTAAATTAATAGGCAATATTGTTCAGGTAAACGTTTGAAAAGATAGTGAAAGCTAGTAGCTTAGTCATACCATCACATTTCCATCCGTTTCCATAAAATCCTTCATTGCATTTACATTCGTAAGATGTTGGTGTGTTAATGCATTTGGCATTAATGTCGCACAGATGTGTTTTGCTGGTGCATTCATTAATATCTGTGGAAAGAAACAATCAGAATTATTATCATTATAACTTGGAATATTTTACTTTTTCAAGGCCCAGAGTTACTCAACTTTCATAAATGTTTATGTTTGGAATTGAAAAATATTTATTGTTGCATTCTTACTTTTATTATTATTGCTATAAGTAACAGTAGAACATTACAGCGATTTTAAAATTTCAATTAACTTTCCTTTCTCTTAGTAATGGAGTTTTTAAATTAAATTTCAAACAAAGTAGAGCTAAGCTAAAAGGAAGAACGTTATTGAGAGTTTTTAAACTGTTCAAAAAAAGTTTTAATTAAAAATAATTGTCTTCTATTTCCAAAATCCTATTTGATAAAGACAGCCGTATTTCTGTACCTGTGACTGGAATCATGACACTTTTAATAGATTGTTAGACTCGATCAGAAATGCTGGAATTGTGAAGTTGGAAAAAAACCAATTTCCATAGCAGGAATTCACAAATTCTATCGCAACAGATGTTTCTGTCGACCAGAAAAGAAGTGTAATAACAACAGAAGTTGGTTTTAAGCTATTCACTTTGAAAAGAATATACGATTTTTTTTACACTGGATGCATAAGTGTTTTCAAAGAGTGACTGACGTTAAATTGGCACTCTTTAAGTAGGCGACAAACGAAGGATACAAAATGGTAAAAAAGCAAAAAATATGTTTTATTATTGCTGTAAGCAATAGTAGAAAATTACAGTGATTTTGAAGTTCCAATAAACTTAATTAAATTCCAAACAAAGTGGAGCTTAGAGATTTTTTAATTGTTCAAAAGAATTTTAATTTAAAATAATGGCCTAGAAAAGTAAAAAATATGTGTGCAGTGAATTGGCTTTGAATCCTTGCCTTTGACTATTCTACCACCTGAGATAATGTTGTTATACTCTTGGTCAGGTCATTTGGCAACCATATCCTACACTTATTGTTCTTAATTATCTATAAACTAATTTTTAGAAAAGATAAGAAGGTTTTTTCATTTTTTTTGTTGGTTTGCAGCTTCTTGCAACTGTCACGTATCGCTACCAATAGCTATAGTTACAATGTGGAAAGCCAGTGACTTTTTACTTTGTTGAAAATTCTGAACTTTATGGACTCAGAGGAAGCCATAGATGTAAGAGCTTTATCATGTCATGAGTAGTAAGCTATTTCCCCAGGTCGGAAGCTTACGGCTCATGACAAGATAAAGCTCTTACATCTATTTCTACTTTGTATTTGTAAAATGTTCTTACTTAAGTTTTGTTCATAGTATATAAGTAATACAGCTGTTCCATTTAACCAATCCTGAAGACTACTGCTAGTTGTTTATTTCTTTAGAGAAAGGAGTGTGGGTTTAGGATAAAAAAAACCAGGAGAGGAGTAATAACTTTCCCCAACTCCACAGTATCTCCAGTTCGCTTCTTTGGCTGTGGAACATCTCAGATGTGTCTTTTTCTTTAACTGTAATATGAGTTACATGGTAAAACTATAAAGATAATTATGTTTTTCTATTTTCATTTATGTGTTGGTATTTGTGTGACATATGAAAACAAAAATATTAAAAATTAAACAACCTGAGTCAAGAAAATCATATTTTTATGGCAAATTAAATAATAGCAATTATGCATAGTGTGTCTGCCGTCATGAATGATGAAAAGCCTTAGCTGACAAATCCTGTTCTGGCTGGCTGTCTACTTCTGTGAACACTGTCAATAGAGCGAAATAAAATACTCTTAAGAAGTCGACAGAAAACCTTGAATGGAGTCATGGGAAGTATTTATAACATAATTGAATTACTTGGCTTTCTGAAAGTGTGTGCCCGTTGGGTACCAAGACACCTGACAAAAGAGCACAAGGCTGACAGGAGTGACGTCTGCTGTGGACTTATTGAACAATGCCAGAGACAAAACACTCTTGGGGAGGTTCGTTACTAGAGTTTAAACTGCAAAGTGTTTTAAAAATTGTATTAAGAAGCACTCCACATACTTTATTTAAAGTTCTTTTAATTGTAGGTAATAAAATTAAATATTCTTATACCAACTGTGTATTCTTTTCTTTTAATTGATAGCAATAGTATTCCTACTATTAGAAGGAGTCTTAAAATCCTCTGTGTCTTTCTTAGGGGACTCGCTGTTTTCTGGAAGCTAGTTCTATTTTAACAGTGAAAAGGAAAAAGCTATTGTTAGGGATTGTATCTTTTTAATTGAGAAAGACAAACTTTATAGGAATTTTTTAATTATTTCAAACCCACGAGGTACAGTTGCATTTGCTACACACATTGCCTAAGAGATTCCGTGGGAACAAGCGCACTTTACTAAAAAGTGGTTTACTTTTCACATATTCAATTGAATAGGTGCAGTGAATTTTGCTCAAGAAAAGATAATAACAATTGGAGTAACTTATAAACTGTTTTGGGAGAAATATTTAAACAGGAACTCTCGTGAGACTACAAAGATCTCCAGCTTTCAAGGTAAGACCTTTCAGTCATGTTATGAATCAATTGCACTACTTCTGGTGACATTCTCTAACTAGGATTGCACTGAAAACCATGTCAACTTCAATATCCGATATTCCTTTCACTTAGAAATTGAATTAGAACCAAATTGTTGCTAAATATTAACTTTATATTTGCTACGAAGTTTTACCTGGCTTCAGTGGAAACAAAAATGATAAGTGAGTAATGGGGGTTGTTTGGTCTCTTTGATCAAAAACATCTGGTTGCTTTAAAAGAGATGTGTATAGCATAAGGTTGTATTTTTTTTTCGTGAAATAGAAATCAGGTTTGTTGATCAACTTTTAAAAAGACTATACCCAGAATTTAAAACTTTACAAACATCATATAAGAATTAAAAGAGCAAGTTAGAGCAGTGCTTCTCTCATAGGCATTAACGTGTTTTCGCGACAAAGTAAAAAGCCCTTCAGTTGTGGAATTCGGTGCGTTGTCTAAGCATAACTTGTTTTTAAGTCATTAATCACTTCTGCTTTGTTTGGAAAACAAACTAGATTTCACAATTTTTTATTAAATTTTTATAAAACTATTGTGAAATGTCATCAGAAATCTCATCTGTTTGTCTTACGAATTGTCCGTGTAACGGTTTTTCTTTCCATTTGCTTGTTCTTTCACTCCTCGTCCTTTTCATAAACGTGCCAGAATTTTCGTTGACATCCGTTGCCCCTCTCACACTTCTAGCCGCAATAATCAAATCTTCTTTACTACTTCCAACATAGCTGTTTAGACTAGCCCTTGCCTACTGTATGTTGTCTTCCACACTCAATAGTCCTCTGCCACCTACCTTTCTTGGTAGGTAAAGCCGGTTAACATCACTTTTTGGGTGGAGGGCCTTGTGCATCATTAACAATTTTATAGTTTTTTGGTCAAGTTGTTTCATTTCTTCCACCGTCCAGTCAATGATAGCAGCCGAGTATCTAATCAATGAAACAGCTAATGTGTTGATGGCCGGTATAAAATTTCCACCATTCAGTTTAGTTTCCAGAATTTTTCTAACTCTTCTTTTGCATTCTTTAGATTTGTTGTCCTTCATTTCCTTACTCTTGACTACATCAGCCTAGAGAATTCCAAGGTATTTATAACCCTCTCCTTCTTTCAAGCCTTTTATTTCACTATCATCAGGGAGTTTGATATCAGAGAAATCCTTCAACACTCTTTTGTACATTCTCAAGACAGCGCATTTCGCAATGCCAAATTGCATTCCAATATCATTATTGAAGATTCTGACCGTCTGTACAAGCGAATCTAAGGCCTTTTGACTACCAGCATAAAGCTTTAGGTCGTCCTTGAATAATAGGTGATTAATCTTTTGCTGACCTTTTTCGAAGTGATATCCCTGCTCCATATTTCTGAGGATATGGCTAAGAGGTATCAAGCAAATTACAAAGAGCAATGGCGATAAGGAATCACCTTGAAAGATGCCTCTTTTAATAAGGACTTCACCTGAGCTCTCATTGCCACATATCAACTCCAATCTCCATGAGCCCATACTCTTTTCAATCAACTTGCATATATTCTCATTGATCCCTAGAGACTTCAGACACCCCATGATCCACGTATGTGGGATCATGTCCTAAGCCTTCTTATAGTCTATCCATCCAACTAAATGATTACGCTGTTTCCTTTTCACCTCTTTCAGAATCATTTTGTTGATAAAGAGAAGATCATGTGTACCTTTGGCGCTTTTGCTACAACCTTTTTGTTCATTGTGTAGATACATTTTTCCAATGGATTAGTTTAGCAATGTTATTATTATTATTATCATTATTATCATTATTATTATTATTATTATTATTATTATTATTATTAAGTTTGGTTGGATAGATCAGTGGAGACAATGCAACAGGTGGAATGTAATCGTCCGGATGTTGTTGTCGTTGACCGCACTGAGAAGAGATGGCTGGTTGTAGATTTTGCTGTGCCTTCCGATCGAAATGTGACAGCTAAGGAAGAAGAGAAGGTCACTAAGTATTCTCCCTTGGCCCAACAAATCCGGACGTTACAGAGCGTATCTACCAGCGTTGTCCCAATCGTTGTGGGAAGCTTAGGAGTGGTGACGAAGCGGTTGGAGCGCAGTTTAAAGGAGTTGGGTATCCCTGATGTCTTAGGTGAACTCCAAACATCTTCCATCATTGGAACCACCAACATATTGAGGAAGGTGCTTAACCTCTAAAGCTGCTAGTCAGTAGCCGAGGCTAAGTTTTCTCGTCTGGCAGGTGAATACCAACTCCATGTGCTGGCTGTCATGCTGGAAATGAACTTTGTTATTATTATTGTTGTCGTTTTTGCTAAATGTCACAGTTCATACTGGTTGCTTTTTCTTTGGCCGGGTGTAAACAATACACCTAAGGCATATCATGTCCTGAAGTTCAGATGCTAAATACTTTACGAAGGATCCTTGCAGTTGCTAGTAAGCAGGTTTTTTGGACTATTTGAAGATTCATATTTTCTGAGACACTTTTGATGTTATCTTCCATTCCTTTTCTGATGGTACCGAGTGCTCCTATCACAACAGATATTACTTCCGTTTTCATTTTGCACATCCTTTGTATCTCAATTTGCTTTTCTTTTCCATTTCTTTGATTGAAATATTTTTATCACATGGAACAGTCATGTCTATCAGCTTGCAAGCTGAATTCACTTTGTCCTTGATTATGATGTCAGGTCTGTTCGCACCTATATGTCTGTCTGTATGTACTGCCATGTCCCATAGTACTGTATGTGTTTCAGTGTTACTTACTGTGTCCGGTTGGTGCTCATACCACTTGTCTGAGGTCTTGATTCCTAGATCATTACAAATATTCCAATGTACATATGTTGCAGCTTTGTTGTGTCTTTCGATGTAATCTGACTTTGCTAATACTTCACATCCTGATGTTATATGATCAATTGTCTCAGACTGCTTGTAACACATCCTGCATCTGCTGTCAATTTCTTTGCCAATTATGTGTTTTTGAAAATTTCGAGTGTATAGAGCTTGGTCTTGCGCTGCTATCAATAATCCCTCTGTTTCTCCTTTGATGTCTGATCTGAGCCAATTATTTGTATTTGGAAGGTCAACATGTGGCTCCCCA
>RDPX01000119.1:230068-262941 GCA_003991215.1 Morbakka virulenta | reverse complement strand
GCATTTAAAAATGTTTTTGAAGTCATTTTCCCCAAAATGGACATTTTTGAACTCTGAAAAGTGATATCTTATGAACAGTTTAACCCAACTGACTTGAAATTTTCAGTGCTAATAATTTTTGTGGAGATGAATCAGATAATGGAATGGTTTTTAATACCACTCCAAATAACATATTTATGAATGTTTGAAGACTGTTGTATTCTGCAGTATTTTTCAGGAGATGAATCAGATAATGGAATGGTTTTTAATACCACTCCAAATAACATATTTATGAATGTTTGAAGACTGCTGTATTCTGCAGTATTTTTCACAGGCCATTGTGACATTTATTTTGAGTTCCAGAAAAAAAATCTGCTTAGCTTAATAATCACGCTGTCACTTCAGAAAAAGATTATAATATGCTTCCCTGCAAACTATCTGGTGTTATTAACATGCCTATAGCAGTTTAGAAATTGGTTTTGCATAAAAAGAAATATATTTTTAAATAACTAATTCATAAACTTTTTATTTTATCGGGTAGGAGAAGGAGAAAAATAAATGTAGATTGGTGCCATGTACCAATAAATTTATAAGACAGTAAAGTACACTTGCCCAAGTCAAAGTGTTAGCAGCGTTAATTATTTATTATCATAATTGACAAATATCCAATATTAACCTCTTTAGCGTCTGCATATGTCATTTTTAGCACCTGTAGAGGTCATGACAACCTCTGGTTTCTAACCTCCTTTATTCCACTAAAGAACATTTTATTTGTTTTAAAACAAAATAAGATTTTCTGAAAAAGGGAAGAACGAGCTACAAAATATCATTAACAGAACATTAGTAGTAAATCATATTGGTTGTCATGGAAATTCAACACGGATATCTGTTTTTGTCTCAATGTTTTATAAGTATCCAAAGGCCATACTCCATAACAGAACTTCTCAGTTGTTTTATAAATAATAATAATAATAATAATAATAATAACAATAATAATAACAATAATGGGAGACCTAAACAGGCCCCAACTGCAAGGTCATGTGCTGTTTTTTTTTACGTACATCAATATCGCATACACTTGGGTGTGATGCATGCACCCAGTTTACCCTTATCGGGCTGGGATTCGGATGGGTTTGCTGGGGTTTCTACCCCTGAGTCCCCCATGGGCACGTATTGCTCCACCACACAATAATAATAATAATAATAATAATAATAATAACAATAAGATTTTCTGAAAAAAGAAGAGGTTCATGACTGTGTCAAGACAATAATATATTTCCTCAGTGAAAAATCATGCTGACTTTCTTCCAAGTTCACTGATATCTGTTTTTCTCACAATGTTTTCAAAGCCTTTTTTACTCGTTCTGTGAATGATATGAAAAAATCGATTATATTGACAAACTGTCTGGTTCATTAGTTGACGATTATTAGCCAATTCTTGATATCACTGAAGAATATTATGTTTTTCTTGAAACGAGATGAGGTGACATTGAAGTTGGGAAGACTGATCCTGATTTTGTTGGTGATGGCCAAAGTTCTAAGGATGATGATGAAGGAAACCCTTACAATACAAAGTTACAACGTCCCAAATTTACATTTTACAAGCAAAACTAAACTAATAGTAGTTTTTGAATTGACAACAATGAGTTCATATTTCAAAGTTTCATGGATTTTTTTTAATTGTGAGAAAAAAACTTTAATATTTTGTTCTATATTTTTTATTGTAAAATGAGTTGTGTTATTTCTTACGGGTCGTCGTGTTCTAACGAACCATATCCTCACAATTTATGCTATATTGTTGTGAACTTCCTTAGACCTTAGACCTTAGGTCCTCCAATCCCGTTCAGGATATCGGGCAGCAAGACTTCTCCATCGCCTACGGTCGTCAGCTACGGCTTGAGCGGTTCTGGGAGACAGCCCTCGTACAGTCACATCACTCCTGAATGTAGCTTGCCACGTTCTCACAGGTCTGCCTCTTCGTCTGCTTCCATCTACAGGTTTCCATTTCGTTACTTGCTTCGCGTATCTGCTGGGTGGTAATCTGAGCACATGTCCTGCAAGTCTCCATCGTCTCTCTTCTACTTTCTCGTGTAATTGCCCTTGCTCTGTTCGTCTATAAATTTCTTCATTGGTGACCCTGTCCCTCCATGTAATTCCAAGAATTCTTCTCAAGTTTCGTGTGTGGAAAGCATCCAGTTTTCTTTCTATTCTCTTGGTGGTCTTCCATGTTTCACTAGCATACAATGCTGTTGAAACAACTATAGCCATGTATAGTTTAATCTTTGTTTTTACATTGATTTGTCTTGATTTCCATATATGATTCATTGTTCTAAAGGTCGCCCCTGCTTTTCCTAATCTGGTTGTTGTGAACTTCAAAGGGGTGGAATTTTTTGTTTCAATTTTGAGATTCCCGCCCAAATCTTAAAAAAAACATTAATTTGTTAAGATTGATGGGGTCAGCCGGTCCAATGTGGATGCTTCATTTTGTCCTACTTTTGCACAGGGGAGGGATTTCATATCTCAACAGTATCATTTTACTTTTGAAATAATATATAAGTAATATATAACTAATATATAACTGATGTATAAATAATATGAAAATAATAAATAAATAATGTATAAATAATATATAAACAATTTATAAATCATTTATAAATAATATATAAATTATATAAAAATAATAAATAAATAAATTATATAAAAATAATAAATAAATAAATAAATAATGTATAAATAATATATAAACAATTTATAAATAAAATATAAATAATATATAAATTATATACAAATAATATATAAATAATATATAAATTATATATAAATTATATATAAATCATATAGAAATAATAAAAAAATAAAATGTACATTATATATAAATTATATAAAAATAATAAATAAATAAATAATAAATGATAATATATAAACAATTTATAAATAATTTATAAACCATGTATAAATAATAATATACATAATATATAATATAGTAGTACATAATCTATAAATAATATGCACTTGTAGGAGGGAAAGGACCAAATCCTCTCTCAGAGGATACAACATATGAAATACGATACAACTCTTCATGCGTAAGGTAAACTTGTAAAGAGATATTTTCACTTAACATTATTCATGTTTGTATATCAGAACCACTATGACCTATTATGAAATTAAACAAGAGTTTAAACTAATGTCAGAAACAGAGATTAAAAACTTATTTGCCTACAAGTTATTCTGTGAAAGTCTATGTACTGTGCTTTCAATACGTTTTTCAATACATTGCCAAGTATGTCCCTGAATATTGTCTTGTCTCTTGTCATAAACTCATTGAACTATAAATAATTCTGTGGCTAAAAGCCTTCTAAGTTGCTCTTACAATAATAGATCTGAAAAAAAATTATATATGTGTGTATATGTGTATGTGTGTGTCAGTCATTTAATGATATACTTACCGGATGGGAGATATATATGAATCACTAAACTGTAACAGCAAAAGAATAGTATAACCAAAATCGTTGAAAATAATTTCACCAACGGCTTGGCAGTAAAGAAATTGTTCAGGCATCGTGTTTTCATTTGCTAAACTGAAATGGTGACGAGCGTTTTAACTACGCTCGTTTTGGCAAAAGTTTTTTAATCTTTAGTGACATCAGTTATTACTAACATAGTTAAAGTTGTAAAATCATCTAATTGAAACATTCCAAGTTAAGTAAAGTGTATCATGAGGTACAAATCAATGTTCAATCAATACAATGCATCCAAAGCGAGCTCTTGTAATCTCCAATTGCTTTACTTAGATTTTTGTAATCTTGATCAGCCTGTTTATCTTCAAAGTAGAACAAGATCCATTCAAGAAAGCATTCAGTTTAAAATTCAGTAATGATGCTACCCCCAACTGCAGTCAGACAAAAATCCTGAAGCCACAAACAACATGCTCACAGGAGGTTTTCTCTTTTATTCGCCATATTTAAAGGTAAAACTTACGACTGTTCTCTCATACTAAGTTGAAGTATCATTAAGGTATTATTCACTTCTTCTTTGTTTCTTTATTTGTTCCATTATAACTTTTGTTAGCTTCACCATCATATTTGTATTCTCTGCATCGAAAAAAAATTGATGTATTAGTATTATGCGGAACAATTAGTCATAGTCAAAATGATGTCTTTAATAAAAGATTGACTTGACATGGTGTCTTTCCATAGTTACTTATTTTTTCAGATCCTGTTATCTTGTGATAATCATAGTTCCTGCGTGCCTGAATTCTTCACTTAACTCTTCCTTTTATGAGTGTTTTTGCCTTTTGTTACTAATGTATTTTTTAATCTACTGAAACTTTATGTTGCCTTCAGAAATTGGCTGTCCATAATCTATGTATAATTGAGTATCCAGATTGACAGTATAATTGCCTTTCGAGCTTTGTCTTTTTGGTGAAATAAGCACTAGAACTCCTACGAATGGTTAGAAAAAGATCCAAAACTGAAGAACTGTGCGGCATCTATTTTTTCTCGATAATTTCGAGCTTGTAATAAACACCCGTTGTCAACCTTCTTTTAAAAATTATATAAGAAAGGTAAGAGGACAGTGACAATCATGGACAACATTGGTTTTTCCTCATTCTGTCAAAAGGCAATTAAATAATATAAGCGGTATTACCCCCGGTTTATCCTGCTCTTTTGAATATTGAGTGATACAAAACGGTTTCCATTTCGAAGTTGAACAATGAGAAAAGCCTTAGTTTGGTTATTATACCTTTATCATTGATGGTACTAACTGCAATTTTATGATATAATCAAGAAATAAAAGGCATAAAACATTTTCAAGAATCTTTTCTCGTAAATAATGTGTCTAATTCAATAGTGTGGTAAAATACAAAAGACGATCACCTACCTTTGCACTCCAAATAATACTGTCAAGGATTTTGATGACCAAAACTTTCAATGAATATACTTTTGTAGAAGACCAGATCTATTTTCATCCAGAATCATTGAACAAGGGCATTTAAACTTGAGTAAATTACTATAATTACACACTAAAATCTAAAAAAGATATGTTTAAAAATCAGTTTCAATCTTAGTACCTGAGAATAAATTAACAGATCTCTAAAAGAACTGGTAAATTATTTTCGAAGACAATTTATTTTCCTGTGAATATCAAGCTAGGTTAGAGAAGAACACAAAAAAAGAAGACCTGAAGCAGTATTTTTTATCACTTGCAAAGAGATCAGGGAAGGGGGGGACAAAGATTAAATTGATATATGGCTGTTAGTGTAATTCCATGAGATGGACTCGGTATTCAAATCAGCTTTTCTGTGTCTTCAAGAGAATTGTTTTCGCTAAAAGCTAGAAACGATGGTTTTCAATGTTAGTTTCACAAAACATAGATCGCTGTTAAAATTAATTATTGATGCATCATTGGTTGAGCTCTTAATTCAAATCTTAAATCGGTTTTTGTGTATTAAATATTATGACATGATTCTTAAAGAAATTTTTAAGGGGGTCATATGGAAATAGGAAAATGTGGCTTGGTTTTGTCAAAAAATAAACTGTCAAAATCTTTGTAAAACTAATGATGAACTGCATTGTGATTGAAATATAATATCTGTTTGAGGATTCAAAGAAAAACAAAGCGCTAATTATAATGATACCTGTAAAGAACGCCAAGAGGCACGGGAGTTATATTTAATTTCACAAGCAGGTTTTTAGACTGAGTAAGAAAGTACTTTGTTTATTAGAATGTTAAGTGAAAAACAAAAGTTCCAATAAGTTAGATGGTTAGGCAAGCGAAAAATATTTTAATTAGCTCTGTTGTATTGCATATAGGAATGCGTCCATAAAGCTAGTGTTTTTTGGCTGTGAGTATTATTTAACCTTTGATGTTGGATTAACTGCTATTTTAGCTAGTTATACTCATTGTTACTTGCTTTGTTGATTGAAATTTGCTCCTTGCATATGATGTGTTTATCAAAGGACTTTACAGAAGCCCATTAAGTTAAAAGTACACACAATGTACATATTGTATTCAGCCATTAAGTGTATGAAGCTGTGAAAAGAATAGAAGACAAAAAACATAGAAAATATTTGACAAAGGGATAGAGAGTTGACCTCAGACTAAAATATTCATGATGTAGGAAAGCATTCAAATGCCAACAGTTCCACAATGTAGGTCTTCGAGAAAAGAAACTACATTCATAGAAAGATTTATTACAGCAAGGAAGAACAATTGCATAACGATAATGACGTGAGAGAAACGAGTCTCACGAAATGCAAAACAACCTGAGCTGGTACCACCAAAGAGAGTTCATTAGAACACTTCTTATGATTAAACCTGTAAAAATGACTACGACGAGCTTTTGATAAGTTTCGTCGAAGAGACAAGGGCCAGGTGGTAACAGTAAGATCTAAACCCACCAAGTGACAAGCACGTCTATCAATAACAGTACCTTTGTTATCAGAGATATTTGACATATGCAACTCAGTATGATTTACAAATTTTAAGGAACAGGATGAAGGATTTCAGTAATATGATTTCAGTGTCATTTTACAGATAACTCAAGAGTTTTGGATCATTCTATTTTTTAAAGTGTTCACATTTAAGAAAGATTCTTAATTTATGGACGGAAATCAGAATTGAATTGTGGAATATCTTTAGTTACACTAGAATTGCTTCAGTGGGATCCTTTACCTTTTTTTTTTTTTTTTGAACCGGGAATTTTTATTCCTACTTCGTTAACATTTAGGAAAAAGGCTAATTTAAAGATAAAGGCACTACCCATTTTATTTCCCCGAAACCACTCCCAAAACATCACAAACTATTTACTAAAAATTTACTCAATAGTCTAGTGCTTCCTTGCGCCTGATGTAGCTCGGTAAGTCTTCAATTACTCATCGCAGATTACATAACGATTATAACTTCTTCACACCCATTGTTCCTTTCTCTATTCGAGTAAATGACTGTTTTTGTATCTTCCGTCCAACTTAATAATATCTCCCCTTATCGCCCACCATAATGAAATCGCCCCTTCATCACCCGTCATCCAAAAAATCGCTCCCTCTGGAGGCTTAATCGTCTACAAGGGAGGCGAATTTGCCCACGTTGAGAAGCACTGGTCTGAATGAAAGCTTTCAAATAAGTATTGACATGAGAGAGGGTCCAGCCAAACAACGCCTATTCTCCTTTTCGAAACTCTGCCAAAACAGGAAATTCGTTTTTCAGAAAATTCAGACATAGGATATCATGGTGGGATTCAGATATTGAGTGGATTAACTATTTTCTTTTTTACAGACAGAGCAGATTCATAAGATCCTAGACCAATAATAATCCAGTACCTTGCATACACAGGGCACCACTTTATGATCCTTGCAAAAAGAAATACCAGAAAGGAACGAAATCCGGAAATAAAAAACCTGACACTTATATTCAAGTGAAAACAAATCATATCAAATGAACTTGTCAATCATGCTAGCCCAAAGAGCGGAAATATAAAACAAATACAAAACCAAAATCATTGAGACATGCAAATAAATGAGGGCATGAAGCGTAACGATTTGCATTTGACACATTGTAGGTGTTAAATTCAAAAGTGGGAATAAATGGAGTCGAGGTGATACATCTAAACGTGAAGGGCCTTGTACCCACTTTTCGAAAGATTGAAATCATTAGTGTTGGTGCCCTGGAGAATTATTGGAAATAACTGTGAGACGTATCCTGGTTAAGGTCTGATATTTTGACCTCCTTTGCTAGGAAGGTTCAACTGAGAAAGTAAAACAGGGGACTCTTTGGTTTACTACAAAAGTGTTTTTTTCCTGGGGTTGGTGAAGAACTCCAACGAAACTGAATCGTTATGGATTGAGCAAAACGTATATTCATAAAAGTTTTTAAACGACTCGGTTTACAGACCACCAACAGGCACGGCTTTACGATCACTTTTCGAAAACAATCAGCTACCCGCTGACCAAGCGAAAGAACTTTACTATACTTTCTCCCCTTTCTCCGACGAATTCTGTTCGCGTAGCGGGTGTCTGGCAGTTCTTCATCACAGTGTGCCACTTGCACCTATCAAGCGCATACTCCTTCGGTAGGCCACACACTTTTAGGTCTCTCCTGATTGTGTCTAAAGAACTTTGCTGAATAAGAACGTTGCTGAATAAGAACTTTGCAGAATAAGTTCCAAAGCAAGTACACCGAGAGGTTAAAGTATANATACTCCTTCGGTAGGCCACACACTTTTAGGTCTCTCCTGATTGTGTCTAAAGAACTTTGCTGAATAAGAACGTTGCTGAATAAGAACTTTGCAGAATAAGTTCCAAAGCAAGTACACCGAGAGGTTAAAGTATAAAGCGAGTATTTAAAGTATTTGACTTTCACAGTTCTATAAATAAGCCAACTTTTATTTCAGAATCATCCAAAACATAAATCAGCCTTATTGCAGTAAGTGATATGATAACTTACTTTTATAAAATTGATATATCTGGAACATTTGATCCAGCTTTTTTAGCCCATAAATTACTTTTCAGTGTATTGAATATTCTTAAGACTCATAAATAACTGCAGCTTGAGTACATAAAGAGAGAAAAAGTTTAAATGAAGTAAAGATTAGAGAACTGCTGCATGAAGTCCCTTGGTATAAAAGTACCTCTGAAGAAATCAGTGATGCAATAAACCATGTGGAGATCATGGGGAAAAATATATAAAATTAGTTTAGTACCGACAGACTGGCAAAACCTAGACCAAATAGCTTGCCTTGGGTCAATAGAGACACCAAAGAAGTTTTGAATTCGAGACACCAACTCCTAATGATTGACAAAGAACTATATTGGATAATAAATTGAACGATTCATTTAAATCGTCAAAAAAGAGATGTAACTGGGCAGGCCTGAACTCATAATTAATACGACTGTTGTGTTGTGGATTATGTGTTATCAGGTGCATCATAACAAAAGTCTTTTCCTTGTCGTCTTTTAAGATTTCTAACTAATTAGCGCGCTACTTGCCAGCACGCAATATTTTGGTGACGAACGTTACGGTTTACCAAGATTTTTGTGGCACACTCCTAGTTAGGCGACTGAAAGAAGTTGCTCCTCTAGTCTCAACTGGCAACCCGTATTATATCTACTCCTCTAGAGCTCTTTAATTTGCTTTCAAATAATCTTTGCAAGGTGTGGGACACTTACAAAGTTTTCACAAGTAACTGGTTCATTGTCATTGATAAACAGATATATGGCTACAAAAAGTAGCTCTGATTATATTGCTTTCAGACCAGACGGTCTATAATACTTATGCTGATCTTTCCCCATTGTGTGAGGTAGAAGACACAGAATTATCGTCTTACAATCAAGCGATTAGAGAGTGAAGGAAACATTTCAAACCGTGGACTAATAGCTACTAAATAGAATTAATTATAGTAAAATTATATAATTATAGTAATAGAGTGACACTATTTACTGATAATAAAAAAACAATCTAAGTCAATAGATGATTTTACGGTGGAAATGAGAAAACGCGTACGACATTGTGAATTTTCAAGCCTTCACCAAGAGGAAGGGATTTTACTGCAAATAATTTCAGGTCGTAGTCATTCGAAAGTATCATTTTCCAGGAGTGGCTAGGGCATTCCCCTCAAGCGAAGTGCAAGAACATCGCTGTACATTTGTGAGAACTGGACGGCGGCTACCGTATTAGGAGCAGACACAGCTAAGGAAGATAGCCCAGGGAAGAAGACAGAGACGGCCCATCCGAATAGTTACACGGAACTTTGGGAGTATGACAGGAAGAGGACTGGAAATAGTAGACTTGATGGAAAGACGAAAAAACAACATTTTGTTTGTCCAGTAGACGAAATGTAAGGGTGGCAAAACTAGAGAAATTCGAAACGGATTCAAATCGTTTTACATAGGTGTAATGCTGGACGATAAAATAAAGAAAGGAATCCTGAGTGTGAAGCGTAGATCAGACCGGATCATCTGGATGAGGGTAGACTTAGATAGTGAGATTGTAAACATCATGAGCGTGTAAGCACCTCAATCGGGATGTAGCACAGAGGAAAAGGGGAAGTTCTGGAAAGAACTGGATGTGGAAATGGAAGAGATACCAGATAGTAAGAAACTATGGATCAGAGGAGATTTCAATGGCCATTGAAGAAATAACAACAGTCGGAAGGAAGAGACCATGGGGAAATATGGAATTGGGACGAGCAGTGAAGCAGGAGACAAACTTGTGGACTGTGCAATCAGTCACAGCCTTCGGACCGTGAATAATTTCTTTGAGAATGCTGAGAGACACAGGTTAACATACAAGAATGGATGCAGGAAATCTCATATCGACTATATCTTGTTCCATACCAGTGACAAAGGAAACTTCAGAGATTGTAAAGTTATTTTGGGTGAGAGGGTGACCAGTCAACACAAACTATTAGTATGGGCACTAATCATCAAGAACACGCCAAGAAAGCCAGCAACAAGGCTACCAAGGATAAAATGGTGGAAATGGAGGGACACAAACATCAAAAATCAATATGCGTTAATAGCTAGAGCTAAACTACAACAGAGAGAGAGAAAGGTTTGTTACCAGAGACTTAACAAAGCTGGCTAAGGATATGTTAGCCATGACATTAGGAAAGTGCAAACCTAGAAAGGAGACAACGTGCTGGAACGAGGAGGTACAAGAGTACTTCAGGAAGAAAAAGGCTGCGAAGAAAGCCCTAGATAGGAAAAACACAGACTTGAACTAGGAGACCTATAAGGTGGCAAAGAAAGAGGCTAACAAAAATGTAACTATTGCTAGACGCTAGAGCATTCCAACAGCTCTACAAAGTCTTAGAACACATGGAGAGACAGAAGCAAGTACTGAGAATGGCGAAGCAACGAAACAAAAACTTCAAAGACCTTTATCAGATAAAGCTGATCATGGACAATGATGGCAAAATTTTGGTGGAAAATGATAAAATTCTAAGGAGAGGGTAAGAATATTTTCAAAGACTGATAACTGAGGAAAATTCAAGGGAACTTAGACAGGGGACACAGAGAATGATGGAGAAAAACATCACTGAAATCACAAGTTTAGAGCTAGAAAAGGCCCTGGAGGAAATGAAATGTTAGAGGAGTTGGATCTGATAACCTCCCAGTTGATGCTTGAAAGTGCTTGGGGGTACCTGCAGTAGAATATTTGAAACGAGAGATAAATAGATTTATAGACCAAGAGAGAATCCCAAATGATTGGATGAAAAGCACACTGATACCTATTATTAAGAACAAAGGAAATATTATGGAATGTAGCTATTACAGAGGTATCAAGCTCATGTGCCACAGCATGAAACTATATATAAGAGTACAGGAAAAGCGACTGAGGAACATTGTGATGATTAGTGAAGAACAGTTTGGTTTCATGAAAGGGAAGTCAACAAAAGATGCCATATTTGCCATATTTGCCATAAAGCTGCAAACGAAATACAGAGAAGGACAGAACGACCTCCACATCCTGTTCATAGACCTAGAGAAGACTTATGTTAGGGCGCCTAAAGAAGAGCTCTATTGGTGTAGGCGAAACAAGGTGGTACCCAAAAAGTACATTAGCTTAGTAAAAGACAGTGTAAAACAGTTGTGAAATGTACCGTCGGTACTAGGAAAGCATTCAGTGTGAATGTGGGTTTTCAGCAAGGATCAACCCTTTCCCGTTTTCCATTATTATGGACTCTTTGACAGCGGAAATAAGAAAGGAGGCCCTTTTGCAAATGATGTTGGCAGATGATGTTGTACTCTGTGCAATGGAAAACAGTGAAATAGCAGAAGACCTGGAACAGTGAAAAGCAGCTCTGGAGAGGAGAGGGATGAAGCTATCACGGTCAAAGACCGAGTACATGTATTTTTATGATACGACATCAGGACGTATTGAAGTAAAATCGATACAGATGCCACAGGTAACTGACTTTAAGTACTTGGGAAGCACATTACAGAGTGATGATGGAGTGAGTGTGGAGGTAACCCAAAAAATCCGGTCTGGCTGGAACAACTGGAAAAATATGACTGGCGTCCTTTGCGACAAAAGTAATGCACTAAAGATAAGGGTAAAGTATACAAGAAGGTAGTGCAACCAGCAATGCTATATGGACTGGAAACTCTGTCACTCAGTGTCTGGTATACCACGAGACTGAAAGTGGGACAGATGAAAATGTGCAGATGGGCATGTGGACATACATTGGGAGATTACGTGAGTAATAATAATGTTAGAGAGAAGATGAGTATTGAGAACATCACAGACAGATATAGAAGAGCAAGGTTGAGATGGTTCGGGCATGTTAAAAGGCAGGAAGGGAACTGTGTCTGCCGGAGAATAATGGAAATGGCACCACCTGATAGAAGAAGAGGATGCCCCAAGCTAAGATGGATGGAGTGCACCCCGAATGACAGGAAGGGAGTTGAGGCAAAAGAAGATGACGCCCTGGATTGACCATCTCGAAGGAAATTGACTGCCGCAGCGACCGCACACTGAAAGTGAGATGAAAGATGAAGCTAGAAGAAGGAAGAAGAAGTCATTAAGGAGTACGTCGTCATAATTTACCGATTGACTCTGATTTAAGATTAGTAAAATGCTAAGGATCAAATCAGCAGAGTGCGAAAGTATGACTATTACACAGCCACACAACCACAGAAAGTCTTACCACAGCCTTCCAGTAGACCATTATTAAAGGTACTCTACAGGAAACGTGTGGAAATCCAGCCAAGGCAGAGCATTTGATACGATACATGTTGCAAGTAGGCGGAAACCATTTTAAGACTTGCTGTCGCTCTTTGTTCAACTTAGCCCATTCGCAAGAAAACGTAAGCAACACTAGAAGTTTAAGTTCACCGGCAGGAATAGGAGACGGTCTGTATTGTGTGGAGGCGACATTT
Organism: Morbakka virulenta; assembly: GCA_003991215.1. Classification (NCBI taxonomy): domain Eukaryota; kingdom Metazoa; phylum Cnidaria; class Cubozoa; order Carybdeida; family Carukiidae; genus Morbakka; species Morbakka virulenta. The sequence continues at coordinate 250,084 of RDPX01000119.1, read as the reverse complement.
TCAAATACTTTTTATTCTTTATGCTAAGATTACTAGAACAATAGAATTTGACTAGAGCAATGGGTTTTTCTTTGATTTCCAATGCCCTGCTTTGCGCAGTAGGAAGATCTGTCTTTCAACTTGCATTTTTAATTGTTCTAAAAAGTGTTAAAAGTACCTAAAGACAGAAATTTATGAATTGGTGAAGAGTCCATGAGTACGGTAATTCCTTTTCTGTCTACGCTAGGTTCTTATAATGTCGTACAAGACTCAAATACAAAATAAACTATTCAAAACATTGCCAGTGAATGCATATAATCTTATTACATTACCGAAGTCACCTCTGCTACTCAATATATTAAAATTCTTGTAAATCCTTTCATGCAAACTTTCTTACAAACATAAACAATCCACGTAAAGAATATTTACTTCACATTTTTGAGTTCATCGAATAACATTCATACATTCAAATAATCAATAGTACTTTCTATCAAGACAGACACCTACTAGTGTAGCTCTCAAGGAGAAATACGTAAACTAAGTTCAAGCACATAACAAAACAACCTACACAATAATACAGTAACATGAAATTACAGCATCTAAAGGACACATGCAAACTACTCTGCACGAAACTCCCCAATGTCAGAACCATTTCTTAAATCAGTTTTCACACTGTACTTTCCGTTTTCGTTTTTTGTTATGAAGAAGTGGAAGCCATATTGACAGTGTGAAGCAGTACTGGGCAGTCGAACAAATATGTCAAACGTTCGTTTCCTTACTACATTCTTATTTTCTTGTGAAACTTTGGAAACTTTTCGTAAGATTCCCAGTCTTTCATTGGCTTTGCTGTTATTAATACAGTTGACTCTCTCTAATTCGAATCTCCGTAATTCGAATCTCTCCTTAATTCGAACAAATTCAAAGTCACCGTCAAATTTCCTTAAGAAACTCTCATAAATCACCTCCCGTAATTCGAACCTCTCTAATTCGAAAAACTCTCTAATTCGATCCAATTTTCAGGCCCCTACGGCAAGATTCTCTCCCTAATTCGAATTATTGTGATGTAAAGGATGCCTTAAGCATAATCGAACGTTATATCGAATTGCGAATTTTCATTCGAATGTTTTGATTTTGAAAACGCAGCATCCTTGGTTGAGTTGATTGATTGTAGATACATACAAGATGGCGTCAGCAGCGACAGCAAAGCCAAAGAAAAGGGTGCACAATGAGCATACCCTAGAGATCAAATACAAAGCCTTGATGGAGCTGCAAAAAGGAAAAACCAATAAAGAAGTGGCGATATTATTTGGTGTCCCATCCAACACTCTTTCCACGTGGAAAAAAAATAAATCAAAGATCTTTGAGGCTTATGAAAAAAAAGGCAGCACCTCTACCAAAAGAGTCAAAGTTGACACATACGATCAAGTCAATAAAGCGGTGCTTCAGTGGTTTATTAAAATGAGATCAGACAATATCCCTGTAAATGGTGTTTTACTCAAGGAAAAGGCACTATACTTTGCGAAGGAACTTAAGGCCGAAAACTTCCAAGCTTCAGATGGCTGGCTGCAAAAATGGAAAAGCAGGTTGGTTTGTAGTGTTTTATTTCTCTTAAAAGTTTACGTCTACAAAAATTTAGGTAGTCTTTCCTTCAGAATATTAATGTACTTTTCTTCGGCTGTAAACATCAGTCTGCATGGAACTTTCATCCCCAAACCATCATTTTTATTCACAACTTTTGCAGTGACAACAATTTTGCATCGATTTTCTTTGAATGCTTTCAAAAAATAGAATATTGTCTTTGCAAATTTTCCGGATTGTCCGAGGGGAAGATGGCCAATGACAACGTCTTTTCCTTTCTGATAAACTGCGACCGCATATTTATCTTTGATGTTCTCAGGCTGCATAGCTGTGTCTAAATTCTCACCAACTGAAGGAGTCCAGGTCTCCTTGTACACATGGTGGCCCATAACAAAAGCATCCATACTAAAATTTTTCTCCAAAATCAATGGTATTTCCTCAAGACATAAGATGTCTTTGACCGATATGCCACTCACAACTGTCATGCTTGCTTTGTAAAGGAATTTTAGAAAGAACTGATTTAAAATCCTTCAACTATAATTATTGCTAAGGCTTGTTTTACACTTCATAAAATATACATTTTTTTGTAGATTCGGCGTATCGTTCAAAACAATAGCGGGTGAGGCTAAATCAGTTACTGAAGAAATGACGGGCCCATGGCTTGAAACCACCTTGCCGACAATCCTGTCCCGGTATCCATTAGAAGATATTTTTAACGCTGATGAATTTGGGCTGTTTTATCAGTGCCTGCCTGACAAAACCTATCACTTTTCCAAAGAAAAATGCATCGGAGGCAAACACAGCAAAGTGCGTCTCACTGGAATGGCTGCAGGAAATCCATACGGGGAAAGATTACCGATGTTTGTGATAGGGAAGTCAAAGACACCTCGGTGCTTCAAAGGCTTAAGACACATCCCATGTCGTTATCGAGCCCAGAAAAAGAGTTGGATGAATTCCGAATTGTTTGAGGAGTGGGTCAATGAACTTGATCGAAATTTTGGTGTCAAACAGAGAAAGATCGCGTTGATAATAGATAATTGCCCTGCTCACCCAGAGGTCCCAGGACTGAAATGGGTAGAGCTAATCTTTCTTCCACCGAATACAACTTCTATCACGCAGCCAATGGATCAGGGTGTTATTCGATCCCTCAAGGCAAAGTATCGTTCCCTTGCGGTCAAAAAGCAGATCCAAAATTTGGAAAAGAAAAGTGAACTCCCTAAATTTTCGATTCTAACTGCAATGACAATGCTGGAAAAAGCATGGGCTTCCCTTCCCAACAAGACGTTCACAAATTGCTTCAAAAAGGCAGGTATATCAACAGAATCAATGGAGAGGGCAATGAATGACAAAGATGATCCTTTCGCTGATTTGGAAGCCGAAGAAAATGTTATCAAGGGTTTGGAAGAGGATCTTGCAACGATGAAAGATAAATATCATGTGGATTGTGAAATGACAGCTGAAGAGCTTGTAGATATTGATTTTCAAATATCGATCAGTAGCACCTTATCCGATGCTGAGATAATTGCCGAAGTTTCCGGAAATTATGCAGAAAACAGTGACGATGATTCAGATATTGAAGAAACTCAAGCCTACGACACCGTTACCAAGCCAACATTTGCTGATTTGAAAAATGCCATCAGCATATTGGAGGATTATAGTGTATTTTCAAAATTTGGAGCAGATTTGCTTAAAGCTATGAAAGATGTAAATAGAGCTGTTGACTTAGATTGTTTTTAAATAAGAAGCAGTCAAATATTGATGATTTTTTTTATGCCACTTTAAAAATCTGAAATAAAAAGATGAACAGAAAAGCTAAGTCTTCTCCTTTTTAATTAACCCATTTCAGTCCAAAGTTTAATTTTCTAAAATTGAAATTTCTCTCTCTAATTCGATTTTTTGAATTTTGCCTTTAGGAATTCGAATTAGGGAGACCTCCCCTTATTCGAATCTCTCTCTCTAATTCGATCAAAAATTTATCCCCCTTGGAGATCGAATTAGAGAGAGTCAACTGTACGTCCACTGCTGAAGTTGATAGTACATCTAAATGAATAAGAGCATTGACAGAATAGGGAGAGCATCATAGTTTTGAGCAACTTACTCAAACATATAGTTATTCGACGTTTACGTAACAAACCATTCGAAGTGTAAGAACTGAGAATCAATATATCAGAGACGTTTAATATTTGAAAGTGAAAGTCGGTTTTTAAATAATAATACGATTTTTATACATGCATAATAAAGACAACATATTGTACGATATTGAATATGATGTATTGGAAAATAAATATTTGAGATGAAGAAACAAAGAAATTGCATATATTGTAGTCTTCTTATCTGGCATGTACAGCGTTGACCTTTATTGACATATTGGACATAATAGAAGAATTAGCAGAAATTAAGAGGAGTGCAAATGATGAGCTTGAACGGGAAGGTGTAAGCCCCCCCCCCCCCAAAAAAAAAAAAATTCACCTTTGGATTTAGATTACAAAAACAAGAAGATATTATAAGTGGTCAATTAGAGAATAAGTCCTCTGCTGAAGTTGATGATACATCTAAACGTGTAAGAACATTCACAGAAAAGGGAGACCATCATAGTTTTGAGCAACGTACTGAAACATATAATGTATTTGAAAGCCTCTCACTCTACTTAAATAATTTGATCAGTGACAAAGGAGGTATTAAAATCATAAGGAGAAAATATTCAAAATGGATGTTGGTTTCTGTGAAGTACCTACAAAAACGTGACTTTCACAGATTAAATGAGAAAAACAAATAGAAATATTTCGGTGTATTTCACTTGACAGAATTAATTTCACAAAGGTTGACATCTGCTATCGAGAAATGTTTTGCTGTTGTAGCTGCGCAGAAATATAAAAAAGTTGTTGCTACTAGCAGCCAATGTAGCTCTCATCGCCTCAGGATAAGTTAGAAACGTTGCTTAAGCAATAATTCTTTTAAGAGATTAAAAAGGGAACAGAAAAAAGCTGAGTCATTGGAAAAGAGGGATTTACTAACAAGGAAACAAGAAATCGAAGTAGTTAAAGCTGCTTTTAGGTTTAGTGGCGAAGACCTTGGACTGAGTAGCGATGCGCCTGTAGCAGAAAACAAAACACAGGTATTAGATACTTTTTAGCAGTCAGAACTTGAACATTTAGATACAGGTAAAACATCACTATAAGCATTAGAGGAGCATGTTTTAGGTAACCATTTAAATGGCATTTTGAATGATGCTATGAATATAAATCCCAATACTGAATCATTTGTGCCTAGCACGTATGCACCTGTCTTTTCATCAGCTTCCATCTGTAGGAAAAGTGCACCAGTTTCTTCATGAATTTGTATTTCTAGTACATGGATCCCTGCCTTGTTATCTGTGAATTCTACTACTTCAGTATACAATTGTGGCTGAGAGCAGAAGGCCGAAGGCCTAAGGACACACAGGGTCAAGCAGTGGTTTGATTGAGGGTTTTAGGGTTAAAAAGTCATTTTATAATGGTTTGCTTCATGGAGGAATGGATTTTCTAGCGAAAAATAAAGTTCTTGGGCATTTCAAGCCGCTACAAAGAACAGCCTTAAAATTGGCGCAAACTGAGACCGCTTTTTCAAATGAAACCAAATTTTATGTGGAAGCTTGGAACATGTATTGAAACCAGTATACAAAGTTAGACGTGATAATTACCCTGATTAAGCGAGAAATTAAGTAATTGTGGGGTTTTAAAATTTTCCACCAGATTGTCCAATGAGAAGCGACAATGGCTGTTTTGGCAGGCTGGGCCGAAATGAAGACTGACGGTATATCCGTCTGCAGTAATGTATTTTACGAAGTACAAAAGCAGACCAGAAAAAAGTTTATAAACTTTCTAGCCCTAACCAGCCATGGGCTTCCTTGAGAGAGGACAGTCATGATGACATAAAGCCTCTACAGGTTATAGAGTTGGGGCAGCACCACTAGTTGAAGCTTTCTTTTACAAACGTCCAGACATTACGACTTAATTGTCTTTGTCCGGTAACGTTTAGATGGTATCTGAGACCAGATGGACCACAAAGACTCCACGGATTGAGTTGTAGAGTGGTTGCCTGATTTTCTAGTTTTAATCTATCAACAGTTCAGCATCAAATTGCAAAGGAAATACCGTTAAGTACTAATACTCAGGTAGTAATTCAGTCAGATGTGCAACATTTCTGGAAGCCCACACAAGAAATAACAACGTTTGCAGGCAATCCGATGGAATACCGATAGTTTATAAGGCAGTTTAAGTCAAAAGTTGTGATGAATTGTGACAATAATGATGAGAAAATGAATTATTTAGAACAATTAATATATGGTGAACCACACAGAGCATATCCCACTGCAATGAGATTTTTGGAGGAAAAATATTGTGAAGAGCTGGTAATTGCTTCAGTCTTTGTTAAGAAGGCCCCAGTATGGCCTGTAATACGCGTTGGTGGCTCTAGAACCTTAGATGAATATTCATTTTCTTGGTTGAATGTGAAAATGCTAATGACGATGAAAATGTAAGCCCCTGTAGTCTTTACTTCTTGGAGATCATTAAGTAACTTGTTGATAAACTTCCTTTATGAAATGAAGAAAAGTAAGACAAGCGTGAAATTTGCAGCTTTTGTCGATTTTGTCAAAAGTGAAGTGAAGAAAGCTATTGATCCACGCGAATACTGCAATTACGAAAGCTCAGAAAGGCAATAAATCTACAAATGATTTAAAATGCATTCAGAGTGTTACTAGAAATATCTCTAATAATTTATCATGTGAAGTTACGGAATCTAAGAGTACCCATGCCAACAGGAAATGCTTGTATTGCAAATTTGAGACTGGTGACATAAAAAGGTGCAAGAGTATTTTATCAACTTGGCAGCAAGACATATATGCACACTTAAATAGCAATACACTATGTATGTTTTAGAAAGGTACACATGACAAAACAGTGTAAGAATAGACTAGCATGTTCCATTTGTAGCAAATGACACCTAGGTATTATTCATGATAACTCGTTTTTGATTAGGAAACCGCAGAGCCTCAGAAACTGAACATCGTTGTGATTTCACTAAAGAATCGTCAGTATATAGTATGTTAGTACAGCTTTTTGCAGCGACATAATCTCCTAGTTACCTCAATTTACATTAAAATATTTTGCGCAAAACATGCAAATCTCTTCAAAAGGGAAGTGGTAAACACCATTACAAGAAACATTTATGTTGATGATGGTCTAGCTTCTGCCATATCAGAAGAGAAAACTTGATCCTTTATTCAAAATGCCACAGCCTTTGCGCAAAAGGTGATTTCCGTTTGACAAAAATAGATAAGTAGTAAATCGGAAGTCATCAAATCAATTTTAGAGGAATATCGCGTAAAAGAGCTCAAACAACACAACTTTGACACCAAATATCCTACTAAACACTTTTGAGGAGTGCACTGGTTCTTAAAAAATGATAAATTAGGATTTCAGATAACTTTGAAACGACAATCTCCTACTGGATGTGGAATACTATCCACAGTAAGTTCTTTATATGATCCGCTTGAACGAGCGTCAACAATCCCAATAAATGATCTCGTCGGTTAAAAGTTTCCCTAATTTCTTCAGATACTTTTCACCAACAAACATTTTACCGACAAGGTACCAACTTTTTAAAAAACTAATAACAGGAGTATCAAATTTGGATTAGCAAACGTAAAGTGAAGCTAAGGGAAACATACAAAAGAGCATCAGAGAGACTAAAAGAAGAAGCAATGACAAAGAAAAGGATGTACGATTGTCATGCCCATACCAAAGATCTCATGGTTAATGATGGTAAAAGGGTTCTGTTAAGACATTGAAAAACAAACGCAACAAAATTCACGAGCGGTTGAGCAGTGCTGTATATAAAGTAGTGAAATGTCTAGAAAATGGAATCTGCATCGTTGAGCTAGCTAAAAGCTATGGCCTTCCTAAAGTAGCGAGCCCAAATGAGCTCTAGATATGTCCATCAATAGAGGTCCCTACAAGTTCTACATCCAATTTTAAGACCATTGATAACTTTAAAGTAGGAGAATTACTACGGGAGTCATCAGAAAAAGAAACAGGGAATGGTGATCTAACTCTTCTTCTCTTCTTCTGTCATCTACATTTATGGTGAAACATTGACAAAATTAGTTTGCTTTCATTGAAGCCAGAGAATCAGCACCATTAAGGCCAGTGTCTTTCTCTGGAAGTGTTTTCACTGTTATACGAGGTCTGCCGCGACACTTCTTCTTCTCGGGACACCAGAATAGAACCTTTACTGCAAGATCACCATCACTGTGTGACCAGCGATTAACAATCGACGGCGACTAACCACACAGGATACGCGGGGAAGAGAACCGTATAACTCTGCGCTTGTGATACGATCCTGATCTAACTAGTGAAGTTATATTATCGGTTCCAAGGAAAAGATCTTTGCAGGATGAAACTAGTAGTAAAAATTAAGAAAGCTTTAAACGTCATTAGTAGAGTGGCGTACGAGAGCATTTTCTTAAAAAAAATACACTCTTATTTCAACTACTCTACTACTTTCTATATGATTGTAATCGTTTTATGGAAGTCAAATAATTTTATGGATATGTTTTTTAGCATGTTTATTTCAAGTCAATCATCTTATTATTCAAAGCTTAATGTCCTTATGCGTAAATTATTATTCTATCATTTTCAATATAACGTTTGTTATCAAAGCAACTAAGTGATACTGTTTATTTCATAACTTCCTGGTTGATGATTTTGACTTCTTTGTTTTCATCATCTGATTTGTTTGTTATTCACCAAAACATTTTTTAAATTTTATGTTTAATTTCATTTTTAATAATGTTTTTTTTAATACCTTTAGTATTCTTCCCAGCTTTCTCATCGTTCTTCGTATAATTATACATTTTTGAACTCAAACCTAACAATTTATTAATTGGAATTCCACCAGCCTGGTCTTTGAATTTACCTATTCCTTTTTTATTTGTGTTATTTAAATAAGGAGGGCCTTGTAAATAATAACTATTGTCGCATTTCTCAATAAAATTCATAAAATCTTGATATACCTCCTCAGCTTCAATTTTATAAGTTAAACTGTCAGTGAATAATTATCTAGCTCTGTTTCCATAATTGTTTTTGCTACAATTATAGTAAAAATAATTTTTTGCAAAAACAAAAAATCATACATTTTTTGTTTTTGTTTTAACGTCATTTTCCTCCATTAACTGGGGCTCAGACGGTACCCTTCACAGGGACTTGGATTTGGCAGTGAGGAATTTCGTGGCCGGATGCCCTTCCTGACGCCAACTAAAGGCTTTTTTTTCATGAAGTTCCATAGTAGCCTGCTGGGGGAATCGAATCAGTTACGGTGCAGTTGCACTAACCATTAAGCCACGGCTCCTCATCAGTGTCTTAAATAAAGAATACACATACTCACATAAGCCGGCGTGCTTTGAGTTACTGTTTTTATAATTTTCTCATTAAAAATCTTGCTACTAATATAAGTTGCTTTTGGAGCTATTTTTGCTTGTTTTTTCTTATCAGTGACGAGACTTACATCTACTCGCTTTCTTAAGTTCACCATATTTTTACCAAAGGCACTGTTCTTCATAAGCTTAAAAAAAGTCTTTTTCAAAGAAGATTTTAGCAAACTTATGTTTTTCAGTATTAAAATCGATATACTTTTTTAAGCTGAGGGAATTGATTGAACTCTAATAGTCTATGGACTTTAATTATTTTTAAACCTAGGACAATATTTTATTGTACGTTTCGATGATATAACACATACTTTTCTTTATTTTTTATGGATAAGTTCATGAACAAGAGCTGTTGATATTTTTTATTTGTTTGCTATTTTCTTACAATTTTTGAACAACATATTTTCAGTTACTTTAACCTTTCAAGGTCCTAATGAATGACCATTATGCATGCTATGTAATTATTTTTAGATATTCCTGATCAACTTTTAGAAACAAACCTCTTTTACTATCTTCTTTTTACCTTGCCAAGTATAGTTTATCAATCTATTTTTCAGTCATCCATCAAAAAGTGCCAGTGGATAAATACTGGTTCATAACCCAATCGTATAAATTGTTGACACCAAAACACATAATATACTTTAAGGCCACCTTCTCATGGTACTCTTTCATGTATTTATTGTTTTCCTTACCATAAAGACTGGATATATAGCTGATTCTACAGGAGTACCATTCTCAATAAACTAAAACATGTCAACATCATAGATGTAAGATCAACATGAGTTATCAACTCTGATTTGATTGTTGCTTAAAAATAATGACCTGGGTCTAGTTTGTAGTATTGTAAGGTTGTTTTTCTGAAGTTTTCGAATTTATTTATTACGAATATTTATACAGGATAATAACGTTTCAATAAAGGTATAATTAAAAAGTAATATATACAAATACTGTTATCAACACCTGTCCTGTTAAAAAAAGACTTTTAAAACTAAAATGGTAAAAGAACTATCAATTTTTGGAAGTGGCCAAGTAATATCGGAAATCAGGTATATGCGGAAGTTATGAATTAACATGTAATGAAAGTAGAATAACCGCTGACATTAACTAAGAGTTAGAAACTTGGGACTGAGTATTTGCACTGAAAGGCACTGAGCTATCACGTTGGCAAGTAATAACTATATTATATAAGCTTGAGGAAAAGAAGATCTGTAAAACAATAAAAATCTGAAAAAAACTAGAACCTATGATCTTCTAAAATATCTTTAAAATTTATTTCTGTATATATGATTCTAAGTTCAAGTGGGAGATCATTAAAAACTTTAGCTCCCACGTATCGAATCGACTGTCTCCCATATTCCAATTTGACTCTTGGGACGTAGACAAATAGATTTTTGATTAGCGTGTTCACTTTCGTGTTTGATACTGCAAAATAGTTTTCGAAATGGGGCTTAACATTTCCAAGTAGAACATTCATGACAAAGAGGCAAACTCTTTGTTTTCTGCAATCCATGGTGTTGATGTTAGTATTAACATTTTGACCATCTGCCACAATTTCTCGAGCACGTCTTTCGAAAGGTGCCATTCGTTGAACCTGACTTTGGTTGAGAATAGATTTCAATGTACAAAAATCCATTGTCAAGGAAAATCAGGCTCAACGAATCGTATCCTTCGAAAAACATGCTTGAGAAATTATGAACACATCAGCTAGCAAAAGTATGTCGCATTTTAGGTACAAGTTATGATATTCACACATATCTTTTAAATGAAATAAATTTCAAATTTTGTGGTCATGTTTATATTCATCATTACTAATATCTTCATCAGTTAGAAAGCTCTAAAAATCCTTTTCTGATGGTAGATTTTTGTCATTTAATCGTAAAAACTGTTCATACAATCCTATGGATAATAACCTTTTCTCATCATCAATCCCAGCTTTTCAATTTTTAATTCTTTAGCAGTATACTTTAAAGCTTCTTTTAGTAGATTACTTACTAGTTTATCCAAACTTGAACCCATAAATTGGACACTATCCTTTATTGTTAAATGAACACCCAATATGAAAGCAATGCACTTTTCCATATCATTTAATATTAATGCTTGTGATTTTATGCTTCTTAACTAGTACACCAAGTTCTTGCATAATAAATTGGGTATCAAATCGTCTCACAATATGAAATATCCGTTGTTCAAACGTATGATCGTTATTACGTTCAGAAAATAAATGTCCATTTGGCACTTTCTACCTTTCTTATCTGTGACTATATGTTTATTAATTATTTCAACAATTGCTTGCTTGATAAATTGGGAATCATATTCTTTTATATTATGAAATATGCGCTGATCAAGCGTATGATTGTTATGAAATTCAGTGCATAAATGTTCATTTGACACTTATCACCCTTCTAATTTATGAATGTATGTTTCTTAGCTATTTCACCAAACCCTTGGTTAAAAAATTGGGTATCATACTCTCTCACAATATGAAATATCCGCTGTACAATGTTATGGTAGCTATTAGGTTCCATACATAAATTTTCATTTGGAAGTTTTCACCTTCTTATTTGTGAATGTATGTTTCTTAAATATTTCATTAATTGCTTTCATTTTAAATGGGGTACCATATCCTCTCATATTATGAAATATCCATGGTTCAATCCTATGGTAATTATAAAGTTCAATACATAGATGTTCATTTGGCACTTTTCACCCTTCTAATTTGTGAAGGTATGTTTTTTAAATATTTCACCAATTGCTTACATGATAAATTGGGTATCATATCAAATTATCAAATTATCACATTATCAAAAGTCACTTGTTCAATCATATGATAGTTATCAAGTTTAGTACAAAAATTTTCAATCTGGCACTTTTCACCTTTTTTTGTGACTGTATGTTTCTTAACCACTCCAACAATTGCTTGCATGATAAATTGGGTATCATATTCTCTCACATTATGAAATGTCCGTTGTTAAAATGTATGGTAGTTATAAAGTCCAATAAATAAATGTTCATTTGAAACGTTTCACCTTTCCTATTTGTGAATGGATGTTTCTTAACTATTTCACCAAACCCCTGCATGATAATTTGGGTCTCATATCCTCTCATATTATGAACTATCAGTTGTTCAAACGCATGCTAGTTATTAAGTTCAGTTCTTTCACGCATTAATAATTCATTAGTTGTGTTTTTCTCTGTTTTTTATAACATTCTGTAACTTGTCACAATTTCACTTATTTTTTAAAAAAATTGAATTTGATGTCTGTTATTGTGAGAATAAGTTTGTCAAACCCACTCAATTCACTGTTTGATTGCATCAGTGTAACTGCAGACATATTTATTAATGCTTTAGGGTATTTTTACCTTTGACTATTACTAAAAGGTACACCATATGCATGATATTTAGTCATATATGTTAACATTAGATTTATTAAAAATTCATACATATTATATGATTTATGATTTCATTGATTTAAGCTCAAAGGACTACTGATTCATTGGTTTAAAATAGAAGGATTGCATTTTCACCACGGGCATCAATACTCAATTCTTCTTTGTGTAGAATTAGTGCAAATATAATGTATCTAGCTGCTGGATTGCCTGATAGAGTATGACAAAATGGTAGTTGAACTAACTCGTCCATTCTCTCTTCTTGACAGTTAGGTCAAAATAGAAAATTCCCACCATTGATTGAAGCGATGTTAAATCAATTGATTGATCATTTCCAAACATATTGAATGCCTTTTTATACTCAATCAGTGTTCGGTATGTTCTTCTCAGTACTAAGTTCGGATATAGTGCTGTTTGTGGATAGAATACCCCATTATTCAATTCCATTTGTGCGTCAGTAAAGGTCAACTCAGTATTTCCAGGTCCTGTAATTCTAAATGTGTTGAATGAAAACGTATTTACTTGTTGTGAATTTAGTTTTGTTTCAATGATAGTCCAAATGAAAACAGGTTTCAATTTCTTTATTGATGTTGCTAATTGAATAGAACTGATCTCTGTGGAATACTAGATAAGGTTACAATTCTTTCCCGATCATAGCTATATGGTTAAGGCTTAAGATATTTTTCTAGATATAGCTTTGAACCCATCGAATTGAAGGAAAGTTTAGGAACTCAAAATAGAAATTTTGAGATTATGTAAAGATAATTATTAGCAGCTGCTTTATCGTTTCGATAAATTACATTGTTATCATCTTCTAAAACATTATGAATCTCATATTTCTCATTGGGAGCAATTTGATCATGAAAACTCTCAAAAATACCATATTAGTTGGGAGGTAGACATATGTTTTCAACCTGATTCCCTGGAAGAAGTGTTTTTCTTTTGTTAAAGCCAAGATTATTATTCGTTGTCGTATTATCTGCATCTTTATAATAAAACACTTGGACCAACACTACTTGCTTATCGGTTTGAAAATTCAATCATATTCTTAATATTTACACTACGATTGACTTCTGGATTGTCAAATATAGTGATAACATTTACATCAACACGAAGCCCTTGAATAAGCCCGTAATCAATAATTATAGTCGCATTGTTACCAGCATCCCCAATATCAGCACCCTCTGCTATTTTGTTCAGATTGATTTCTAAAAATGATTTGAACCAATTGTAAGGAGTATTTCACTACTACTATCAATTACAAAATCGTATTCGATCTTTCTTAGATATTGACTATTCGGGAGTGGAGTAATTGGTGTTGTTAGGTCCGCTGATATATACGAGTATCGTTCACAGTATTTTGACAATCTGAGAGCCATAAAATAATAGTTAAAATGAGTTTTACATATTAACATATTTGTCAAATTTCAATGATAATGCTGCTTGCATTGGGGCAGGCGCATGAGTGCCCTTCAGTTGTGATTGTTTATTGTTTGGATGTGATTTAAATACTTCTATTATCTGGTCATCCTTATTCTCTGTAATTGTTTGGTTTTTGTTGAATTTGGTATCCAGTTTATCAGCTGCAATCTGGCCCAGTGTAGCACCCATTTTAGAAGAACCCTTTTGAACGGCTTTCATTAGAGCTTTTGTTGCTAAATCCTTGGTGGCTTTTGATGTTAATTTTGATACGATTTTTTAACCGACAGATGTCAAATTATCAATAAAACCATCACTGGTCTGCATTTTATTTGCATCATCTATACGCTCACTACTATCAATGTCAATCTGAAAAAATTTAAATGTGTTGAGGTCTTGTATGAGTCTTGTTCTTCCTGCCATCTATATACTACTAAAGTATATTATTTTTACACATCCTCTTTAAGCATGTGTCATGACAATCGATAAACCATTTAAACCGGGTAATCTCCCCAGACTATCAGTAACGTATACCCTTAGATCTTTCAAAACGTTAGTGTTAATGTTGATATAAAAAAGTGATTTACCTTCGACGTGAAATGGAAAGCTTAATGGCTTAGTATCGATTGGAAAACGATGTAAAACGTCGGACTGAATACCGGATATAATCGATTCGGATATAAGACTACAATGTATGAAGACTGAATCGATACTATTTGTGACGTCCGGAACTTTTTCACCTTATCCGTATGTTGATATGATACCTTTACTGAATCCGATTAAATCAGAAAATGTCCCTTGAGAAAAATCTAATTAAAAACCAGATTCAAAATTTATAATAGCTCTAAGTCGACTTGGAATGAAGCTAACACTAATACCAGTATTTGAGTGACCTTTGCTTGACAAAGACTGCTGTATTAAACTGTTAAGATCGATATAACTGTAATTCTCAGGCGCTGTTTATATTGTCGTCCAAGTAGATTTATTATTTTGACCATTTTAAAGAATGTTATTACTATACTCGTGGCTGATATTATACCAACTATAACCCATGTTGAGACTATCGAGAGCTATACTACATCTTCATTTAGGAATTTCAGGATTAAAATACTAGTGAAATCATGGCTTTTTCCCCCTACTGTTTGTTGAAGTTATAAATATTGGAAACACCTTACTACTGTGTTCCATTCAAATTCTTTTTACGTTAGCGTTATATTTGTTTTCAGAAAAAATACCGAGTTTTATTTGAAGGTCTAGAATTTCCATTGATTCGTTATGTAAAATAGTCGAGTTATTGCCTGCTCGTCGAGAATCTGTGAATAACGTAAATTGTTTCATAAGATCTTCTGGTTTTGTATAGTAGATCACACCTCCGATAAGACTTACTTGAATAGAAGACTTTCGCTTCAGTATATTAGCTAGCAAATGCAAATTGTTAAATATTTTCTTTGCCTTTGTTGAATATTTCTTCTTTGGATTAAGCCATTTTGTTGGCAGATCAATGCGTGATTGATCATCCTTATCCTCATAAATGATCTGTATCCCTCTATGAGCTTCAAGCAAGTATTCATTCATTAGTTTTGGATAGTTAATGAGTAGACCATTATTAGAATTTTGCACAATTTTGCTCAGAAGGATATAACCAGTGATTTATTACTTGGAATGGATTATAGCACGAGAGGTAGACGAAGACCAAAAGGTAGATATAGCGACAACATCAAAGAGATTTCTGGTGGAAGAAGTATGGTTCAGTTGTACAGAATGACCCAGAATAGAAGGAAATGGAGAGCCACGGCGGTTTATTTTGAACCTCTTGTTAGATGATGATGATACACTAAAAAGGGAGACTTTACGTCATTAGTTGGCTAGAAATGTTAGCGGTACAAAAGAGAAAGTAGGATTGGGAATGATGTCAAACAACATAAAAAGCCGTCGAGTGAAGAAAACTGACAAGAAAAACTGAGTGGTGAATTATATACATCCATAACACAAAATTTTACCAGACGGCGCGTTATTGTGAATTATGTTGATGAGATACAGGCAGCTGATCTAGGTGACATGCTCAGTAGACGGAACAAAGTATACAAATATTTATTAATGTTTTTATACGTGTTTTAGTAAATATGGATGAATTGTTCAGCTGAAATAAAAGAATGTTGAAACTGTAACTGAAGCATTCAAAACCATTTTTAAAGAACGTAGAATTACTAAGTACCTTTGGACCGACAAGGGTAAAGAGTTTTATTAAAAGCAGTTAAAAGACCTTTTTGAGAGACATAGTTTACAGATGTACTCAACCGAGAATGAAGAGAATTTCTCAGTGGTTGAACTGTGGAACCGAACAATAAAGAACAGAATGTGGAAGCAGTTTACTGACGAAGGTATTACACAGCATCTTGATATCCAACCAAAATTGATAAAAAGTACAATAACCCTGGTAGCAATTCATTAAAAATGACAATTGTACAAGCACCCACGAAAAAGAATGAAGGACTTGTAATATTTGTGGTAATATGGAAACAATAACAAAAAAACGCAATTAAAATTAGGCGATAAAGTCAGGAAAAGTAAATATAAGGGAAAAGCTTTCGACAAAGGATATACACCAAACCAGACAGAAGAGATCTTTATTATTGACAAGATCCAACATACAAATCCAATACCCTATCGATTACGAGATTTAAACAACGCAGAAATTAGAGGTAGTTTTCCGTATTGATAAAATCATAAAATCATTCTGAGAGATTACAAGACGAAACAAGCTTTGGTGAAGTGGAAAGAATATAGTAACAGCTTCAACAATTGGACACCATTTAAGGACATTCGAGATGTATGAATGTCTTTTCAAAATAGTATGTGTATTATTATTGTTATTATTATTATTATTATTATTGTTTCCAGTCCTCTACATCCAGTGACAGCTCAGTTGTGTTGCAACCTGTATTGAGTAGATCAAATTCATTGTAAATTTTCTAGATCGTTAATTTACAAATAAAACAATGTGAAGTTTAAAAAAAATTATTATGAATGAACATGAATAAGTAGTTTATAATGAGAAAAGTCTAAAAAAGCTAAAAAAAATGAACTATTCGACCTTGTTTAATCTGATAAATGATCTAATCTAATGTTTGAAACTGTTGTCTCGCAAATTTTGAATGGCGCATTTTCGGGGAGCAACTTTTAGCTGCATTTCATCGAAGCCCTCCGCCATTGCCAATGGCGAATCAGGTATACCAACCATGAAGAAATACCACCATGAAGAAAAGTCTGTTAATCCAATCTTACACAGAAGAACACAACTATGTTGAACCAATGCAGAATCACAATTGCAATAAAGAAACCGTCACAGTAGATCTCAAGTATGCATACGATATAACATGCTCTTCAACATTTAAGTCCTTCATAGAAAATACTAGAGTAACCGTTCCAATCAATTTTAAAATCTATAACCTTGGTGTTAACATAAATAAAGCTGAAGAATACACAGTTACCTTATCCACCAAACACCAACAATAAAGTTGAAAAATCTTCATATTACTAAGTAGCCTAATCAACAACGAGAATGACATCAAAAGAAGAAAAACACTAGTGATGGAAGTACTGACCAAACAGAAGAAACCATACCATAGAACCATAAAACCTATCATTCAGTCAGAAAACCAGACACTACAGAATGGATGTATACTTAATCCACCCTACTCTAAAACTGTGAACTATGGACACTGACCAAAATACTATGTAACATATTAGATGCTTATCATCGACTTCCACCGAGATATCCAATGGAAGTAGTATACCCAGAGATCATTAAAACGAGGCTGTAAAATGAGAACCATAGACTTTTATTTTGATCGCTATTGTGGGCGTTGCTTGAATTACTTTTAGCTTATTGGTTCTTTTTTCTCATGAGATTAGAGAACGCGTCGAGTTAAATTTGTGTCGAATTTCTCAGATGGGAACACTTTTTTCCTCGAGTCCGAATGATGAAGGTGTAATAGAAATCAAAGAACGCCATAGGTTTTTTTCTCTGTGTTTCTATGGCTTAACCAGTTTCTCCACTACCTAAAATCGGAGTTAACGGTTTTTAAAGAGGCTATATACGAAATTACTAGAAGTGTGAAAATCAGTAAAATAATTCAGTAGGGAGAATTATCCTCTCTCGGGCACATGATGCGCTTACTTGATAATACATCTGTAACAACTGTGTTCAAGGAAACTATCAATCCAAAGAAAAACAGGAGAGGACAACCAAAAACCATCTGGATTGATACCATACAAAATGGCACACATAAATTGGGCACAAACATTAATGTCAAAGAAAACAATAGCATTTCGTAAAAGATCAAATTATGCAGTAAAAGAAAAGTTTAAAGTAAGAACATGAACACTTGGAAATCCTGCGAGGAAGGCTTAACATAGGCTTAAAAGTTTTTGTTAAGATATTCATTGTGGTTACTTGAATTAATAGCTGTTGTCTACTTAGCTGGTTCCCAGATAATTTTTCCGTATCTATTGAGACACAAATTTAATTTCTTTAAGAGATACACATGCTGATTTTAAGAGTTTTAGGTTAGTTTTCGATTCCTTAGCGGTGTTTTGTTCATAAATGTTTATTAAATTACCGTCAGTTACACTTTAAATAGAGATGTATGTGTTTTTAATACTCATAGATACCAACAGATATATGCTACACTGTTGTATTAAAAGATTCGAAATTAATGGGGTCTGACTTGAAGAAGGGAAATACAAAACAGTTGTTTGCAAGGTTCCATTGAAAGTCAGTTTTGGATGGTCCAATACCTCCTTTTATTCTAATAGACTCTGGACCGATCTATTGCAAAGGTTTCTAATTTAAATCTGTGTTGTTTTGAACAGAAGTAAAATTCGTCTCATGTTACTCGTATAAGCCAACATTTTAATTGCCGATAACCCGACACTTTCTCCGGTGCAGTTTCAATTCTTTTAGATCTTTGCGCAACTTCCCATGTATACAATTAATCGTTTATGTTTTGATAATAGAAATAGCATTCTCTTAATTACAGGAATGTTGTTGCCCGCTTGGACCTGTTCCAGTTTGTTGTGGGAAACTTTTTCTGCCACGCAAAGTATGTCGGTCTAAACTAATAAAGTCAATTCCACATAACGTGCTGACGAGAAGATATGATAATATTCACACTAACTAAAGGAAGTATAATTCAATCAAGTCTCACTTCCTAATGAAATAAATAGTCCTAAATATGTAAATGTAAAAGTAGAAGTAGGCCTAATTCAAATTTATTCCGTTCATGTACAGAGCATGCCTCACGCAAATGCTCGACGACAATAATAATGATAACAATGATAAAAACAATTCCTCCAACAGTCTTCAAGCAGTCAAAATTTGCTAATGCACTGTACAGTTAGGCTCTGAAATGACCACCCTCACGAAGTTCCAAAAAGGTACTTGTAGTTGTCTGACTGGTCAGAAATTAAAATGTTATGATGAAATATCATCCTTCTGTGCAAAATTGTGCTTAAGTAGTAAAACAGTTTATTTAGTGATTATTACCAAGCGTCCGTTCTGAAAAGTGGCGTTTTTTCAAAATAATTGTTCATTTAATGTTGAACCCATCTGGTAATTTTCAAAAGTGCTCAATGCGATTTTACTGAAGCTTTGTTTCTGTTTTGAATGACGCAACTTTAGTGTAACAAAGAGACGTTTTCCTTTCCAAATCCAAATTTTTAAGTTTTTCTGAAGAATTCAGAGCAACAGCCGTGTCACAAATCTTTGAAGGTAAGTCTTTCAGCTTTTCTTCAGTGATTCCGGCTATTACGTTATGCACAGCAAAATCAAATATGAAATCTGACACGACACTCTTAAGTCTGTGGGAGACTAGATGATTTTTTTCTTTCCAAACGGTGTGATGTCGCTAACTTAAGTGTGATAATGCTGAACATTACATTGCAGTAAATTTATCTTTCGGATGATGCTCGCTTGCTCACTCGGACATGTTCCACACTTTCAGTGTGGACATCATTTACTGGTAATAATAAAAATAATAATCATAATAATAATAATAATAACAATAAGGTTCTGAAGGACTACTATTGCTGGGCTGAAATTGGAAAGTAAGCGTCCATAAAATGCCCCAGACGGCATGCGTAATATATAGCCTCTGGTAGTCAAGTCCAACCCCTGGCCTTCACGT
>RDPX01000119.1:206682-223830 GCA_003991215.1 Morbakka virulenta | reverse complement strand
AAAAACATTTTTGAAAACGAAGAACTTTTGCTCAGGACAGTTGCGGAAATGCAAAAAACAATATTAATAGATAGCGAAACAAAACTTCGAAAAGTATTTTCAGGACTAATACAAGATATTGATTGATATAAATAAGCACGTTATGAATAGAATTTTGTTTATTTAGTTTTAGATATTTTTTTTATTACACAATCAGATTCGAAATTTCCCTTGCGCTGAGTAAGGATGTCTCTTAGGTTTGAGAATGGTTGTTTCATGTATCAGAACATGTTTTGTATTTTTAACTAGCAATATTTGGTAGTTATGTATTATGCCTTGTACCAAAGCTTTATTCATTCAATAATAATAATAATAATAACAATAATAACTTTTCTGGGAATTGTCAATGCAAATTGTGTCTGAGCTTAAACATGTGACAGATAACGTACTCTTTTAAAAAGGTTGAAAATATGGTATATAGAAGATGTGTCGTGTTTTTTTATAAGAAAATTGAAAATAATGTAAAATCCGTTTAACACTATTATTGATTGCTCTGTTTGCTTCATATAAAAGTCTTTAAATTTAGCTTTAGCGGGTCTTGAGTTACTGCTTCTCTTACATGCTTCCTACACGTTCTCTTATTTTATTAACTTGTATTGTTATGCCTTGTATGTCTTGTTTGAGTTTCTAAAACATTGTGCTTTTAACGGATAGGATTTGAAAAGCCATCATCAACCCTTTAAAAATTAGACCACCAGGCAGACGTTTCGACGTAAGTCCCAATAGCTAATGTACGTTTCAGGGTTACATGCTTGTTTCCAAAAGATTTGGAAAAGACGGTAACGATATTATGTTCCCCTAGCTCGATTTATTGACCTTCATCAAAAACGTATATTTCTTGTGCGTGACGAAAGTAAAACTTTTGGTTCGTTAAAAAGAAAACTCTAATAAATTCGTAAATGTTCAAAGAGACATATCAGAAAACCAGACAATATGAAATGAAAAAAAATGTTGTCTAGACTGAAAGTTTAAAAAGAAAATTATTGTATCAAGAAGGAGTCCCCAATTCGTATGTGGTAGAAAAATTATGTTGTGTAGTTTGAAAGTTACGAAGATTACTGTATCAACATAAAGTTTTGAATTTATTTTCCCACGGGGCAAGAAATGTTTAAATAGATTTTATTTTCCCATAGGGCAATGGTACACAGTAATTTCTGTTCTGNCCTTCATCAAAAACGTATATTTCTTGTGCGTGACGAAAGTAAAACTTTTGGTTCGTTAAAAAGAAAACTCTAATAAATTCGTAAATGTTCAAAGAGACATATCAGAAAACCAGACAATATGAAATGAAAAAAAATGTTGTCTAGACTGAAAGTTTAAAAAGAAAATTATTGTATCAAGAAGGAGTCCCCAATTCGTATGTGGTAGAAAAATTATGTTGTGTAGTTTGAAAGTTACGAAGATTACTGTATCAACATAAAGTTTTGAATTTATTTTCCCACGGGGCAAGAAATGTTTAAATAGATTTTATTTTCCCATAGGGCAATGGTACACAGTAATTTCTGTTCTGACAGCAAAAACCAATGGGACTTAATGAAAATGAGACAGCGGCTGTGTAGGAGAGTTCAACGTGCTATGTAATTTAGACAAGAAATCGAACCAGGACTTCCAAAAGTTATTCTCAGGCGTTCCTGTTTGTATCATAATACTTTCTCAGTTAGGTCATAGCAAGATGCGAAACACCATTACCAAAAGAACTTTCGAAAAGTGAGCAAATAGCAGTGATTTTGAAACTGAAGTGTAAAAAAATGAAAATCTTACGTTACTGAAAAGTAATGAAGGTACTATTCATCTGGCCAAATCAGAAGGGAGGCAAGAAAAAGGCAATATTTTTGTATCTGTTTTCGAAGCTGTTTTAAACTACATTGAAGGTGTTAAATACATTTACAATACCAACTTTTACAAACATTACAGACCAAGATCTCTTCACGACAGGGCGAAGAAAACTTTTGTAAAAAAGTGAAAAACAAGCGCAAACGAGTCAACAAGCAACTCCGATAGAAAAAACTAACAAACAATATTTTCAGCTCTGAATACATCAACGAAAGACTATAACACACTACTCAGCCGGACAGCTTCATATGTGTCGTTAAAAGTGAAACCACGTTTCGATTTTCCCGCTTTAATTGAGTTCGAACAGAGCAATGGGTTAAAGTTCGCTACCGGCAAGACACACAGGAAAGTATGTACAGACTTAATTGCGATTCTAGCTGACGTTATAAAACCTGATATTAAAAATACTAAAAAAAACCTCAGAAAAGGATCTATTATACGCAAAAGTTGTTGCAAGAGGTCAAGCTATTGAGCTTTTATGCAAGTGTATCCATATGAATTATCATGGAAGTGATGCCTATGGTTCAAAGCACGCTTTTCATGACGTAATGAAAAAGGGTTACGAAATCCCTTTGGATCGTTTTGTAGAATTGATAGTTTCAGTTTGTGCCCATGGTACAAGTGTAAATATGAGTGTATACAACGGCACAAGAAGTCAGATAAAAAGTGATGGCTGAAAAAATTCAGTGTGCTAATTATCGTCTGGAGTTAGTAATCGGGAGTGCATATACACGCCAACCTGAGTTCAAAGTCCTTGCTACTGTACTTTCTCATACATACCAGTTGCTTAAAAATTCATGGTACCAGATTTTAAGATTACAAGTACAGAGGTACTAACGCGTTACTAATCAAACCGGTACTTTCNTTTCATGACGTAATGAAAAAGGGTTACGAAATCCCTTTGGATCGTTTTGTAGAATTGATAGTTTCAGTTTGTGCCCATGGTACAAGTGTAAATATGAGTGTATACAACGGCACAAGAAGTCAGATAAAAAGTAATGGCTGAAACTGGCTTTTAAAAATTCAGTGTGTTAATTATCGTCTGGAGTTAGTAATCGGGAGTGCATATACACGCCAACCTGAGTTCAAAGTCCTTGCTACTGTACTTTCTCATACATACCAGTTGCTTAAAAATTCATGGTACCAGATTTTAAGATTACAAGTACAGGGGTATTTATTGTGCGAGAATGTGATTGCTGGTGGAAATAAAACAATGAGGCAAAGGCATTGTCCACATTAAAAGGCTCTTATGAGAAGCTTCGAAATTCCAGATATTCAAATGCTATTTATTTCTACCGCCAAGCTATCTGCAAAACACCTCATTTATCGTTTATCATGGAAAAACAGAAGTGCTTGGACACAGATATAGTAGATACTATAATAGAATGAAAAGATAACCGAGTTACAAATCGCTGAGTGTCGTCTACCGTTTCCGAGCGCAACGCCCGAAGATGGCAATTAAAAAATCGAAGCAAGTTCGACAAACCTCTAGGCCAACCAACGTATTTTTACTACATAACATGTCAGTGTTGGTAAAGAGTATGAAGACGACCTGATGGTACTGCGAATCGATGTACCGATCTTAGCCAATTTAGACCCTAATTAGGAGGGAAAATTGGTGCCAAAAGCTGCCAACAGTTATCTTGAAAGGAAAAGAACCCAAATCTGTGCGAAAACCCGCTACGACAAATGTACTTTCTACCAAAGATTTTTTTTACCGGAAGAACACCAGTGAATGGAAATTAACACACTCGTAAAAGATGAAATCTACTTACATGTTAATGACTCCGCAAATGAGGAAGCAAGTAGTGGCAGCAATGCTGCAAATGATAAATGGGAAACGGAAAGTGACATTGATATGGAAATCGAGATAACACTAATAAACTAACCAAGAAGCAAAAACATAAATACGCAAAAGCTGTTTGTACTTGTTTTGTTTTATTGGTCTTATTTTTTGTTGTAATGTTCAGACGCCATATTCTGCTTATTACATTATTACGTAGGAATTTTTTATTCTAAAGTTTTATTTACAATAACTGTTACTGTAAAGAAACCTTATTTTCTGTTAAATAAGAAAAAGAGAAAAAGAATTGCCTAGTCTAAAGAGTAATAAGTCAAGTTATTTGGGATTTTTTTTGCACGAGAATACAAATTGACGCATGTGTTTTCGTCTCGATTATTTTAGACAAAAATCTGTGGTTTCCATTCATAGAACACATTTCTATTTTTATTAGTTCTTTTGGTAAAACTTCCGCGTCACATAATAAGGAA
Source organism: Morbakka virulenta (assembly GCA_003991215.1). NCBI lineage: Eukaryota > Metazoa > Cnidaria > Cubozoa > Carybdeida > Carukiidae > Morbakka > Morbakka virulenta. The sequence continues at coordinate 219,687 of RDPX01000119.1, read as the reverse complement.
ATCTAAGTGCTCGAGGGCGGTGATGTGCTAGGGATAGTCCCCATACAGTAACACTGGATTTTATTTTTACAACCTTTCATAAACCATGTAAATGATGTCCATTTTATGCGTTTGCTCTGGGATTGACGTATTTGATTTGATTTTTCATATAAAAAACAATCTAGTTGCTATCTTAATAAATAATGAGACACATTTGCACATAGGTACCTTCTCCTTATGTCGGAACCTCGTTAGTGGTAAAACAAACGGTCTTATTGGTTAAAAGCAGTTGTTTGTTTACGTTTTCTTTATTCAAGCGTTGACAAATGAACTGGCTTCTCCGAGGAAATGAATAGAAAATATCACGAGTAATTGTTGTAACGAAACTCCAGCTTTATATAGAGTGGTTTTATTGATAAAATAACTTATTTTGTAGCACATTTGATTTGGGGTTTTTCTTGGGGTCTGGTGGAGAGTGGCAGCAGAAACGAAACCAACCTAAAACTTTAAAATGATTAAGCAATTGCATAACTTAGTTGATCATGAGCGAACTTCTTTTATTTATTATTACCACGTAAGACAACCAACCAATAGTGCTTGAGTTGTTAAATAAAACCAGCTTCAAATGAATGTGTTAAAGCAGTAAAATAAACCATGTTAACACATTTCTTTTTATTCAATTATGCAGAATGCATGCTGAATATAAATGGTTTCCCAGGTCACTGTTGTCACTATCGTTATTGCAAATGCGAACGAAGGGAAAAGAAAAATCGTTTCAGCCTTTCCGTAAGTTGTCCAGACACAGTAACGATAAATCGTTGCCCTAAAAGTTAGAAATGCCCAGGCCTGTAAAAGAAGGAAAAGAGAAAAACTTTTTACCAAGTTTCATAGAAGGAAAAATATAAGTTAGATTAGGAAATTAGCTAATAATTTTGGGGCATCATTAGAGGAGAGGGGTAGTTATCCTGGTTTATTCAACTCTCCACAATTCTATATATGGATATATATATATACACCATATATACCGTAATCGTTCAAATAAGCGCCCGGGCTCTTATTTAATTTTTATGCTTTTTAGGGGGTCACTTATTCGAGAGGGGCGCTTATTTGAGAGGGGCGCAGGGTAGCTTAACACCTTTCTTATTCTATATCAATTCCCAATAGGAGAAAAGAATGCGGTGTCTATTATTATGTTGATTATAAGAATGTGTGCTTTTATGGAATATGTGCTTTTATGTCTTGCTCCATGCTGCAGTAAAGACCACCATCTCTCAAGTTCATTTGATGTTGATTGTCCCTATGTCAAAGCCTCAATTTCACCGTCTAGTGCATAGTTGTTTAAAACGATGTGTGTGAGCCCTTCCAGATCGAATTCAAATCCTTTACTCTTTGGTCTACTCTTTCTGGCTTCTGTCTGATTTGTAGGCTTAATATGGTAACCATGGTCCACACAGTCAATTTTGATTTGAAATTTGAAATCAGAAGTATACATTGGTCTGTGTTTTACACAATTTTTTTCATACTTTTTATGGTTGCTCTTGTTCAGGATTCGAACTAAAGTACGTCGTCAGAAATGACGTAACTTGTGGTTACAGTAGGTTTTTTTCCATTGACGTTTCAAATTTATGATTTGGTTTATGGAATTAAAATAAAGAAGATAACTGTTATTTTCTTTAAATTCGAACCCTTAACATTTCAAAAAGCTGAAAAACTGGTGACATTTTTAAAGACCCAGTGTCGATAAATAAGTGAACAAACCATACAATTTTTTTTCCATTTGTCTTTGATATACACTTTGTATTTGTAGAATTAGTGCTGATGGCGTCACAGTAATCGATACTGCTGTTAGAAGATTCTGTCTCGTCTTTGACACCAAACAGATCAAGGTGTTCTCCTGCTTTAATTGTGGTGTGGTATTCTGACTTTGGAATACAGGAACTGCCCCGGGAAAATGATTTTATTTGTTGCGTTGTCTAAATGGTCGCATTTTGGATATCAGTAATTGGAAGAGCTCATTCGTCTTGTGGTATTGTATTTTCCCGCGAACACTTGTAGACCGCAAGCTTGTTTCTTTTTTCATACTTCACACACAATACCTGCTTATACAGGATAATTCACAGTATACACCAAAATAATTAATGTCGATGTTAACTACGTGATCACATTAATTGAATATTTTCTTACAAGTCACAGATTTTTACCTCAGAATTCTTTTCTCTTTCTCTTCGAGCAGGATAACATGTGCTTTGTGTCAATTGCTAGGGAAAAAAAGTATGAATGAATCCTCCAGAGTACTGAAAAATGTCTTCGTAAAATATCATCTGGTTTGACCGTCAGCTTTAAGCCTCATTTTATTTCTGACAATATATCTCCAATATGATATTAAATAACATATGTAACATTAAAATACTGCTGCAATATGACAGTCAATACTTGGGGTTTAAAAGTCTGATTTAATAAATGTGCTGAACATGGAAGTAAGTGTAACCAAGTCTTTGTTAACCCTAATAGGTCAATATCTTCCAATAATTCCTTGTGCCTGACTGGAATTTGTCTAATTTAGCCCATCCGCTAATTAGTGCGGTTTTTCAGTTCCGGATAAAAGTTTTTGACAGGACAAAATTGATAGGACAAGTATTTTGTTTTTAAAAAGTGTGGAAAGTGAATATCAACACATCGTAAGCAAAATGTTTTATTTACTGCAAAGGGGAAATGAAAGCCAAAACAGTTTGAAATTTTAAAAGAACTCCTTTACAGGAAATGGTACCCATTATCATCAGGGCAATTGATGTTATCAATTGCCTTCTCGACGCATCTTTGATAAAATTCTGCACTATCAACCTTTTCAGCGTCACAGAAGGTCATGCAACAAATATCAGAGTGCCTTTGTCATTTCACGTTCTTCCATGACAATTTTGAAGGCCTGTTCAGTCTAGACGACCAGATGCTGAAGGGTAGGCAATCGAAGTTAATACCTCTGATTTTGATTTTTTTTTAAATAAGGAAATTTTCTACAACGCTGGATACTAACTTTATCCAGCATTTTCGTAGATGGGCTTCAAATGATTTGTTTATTCATACATACATTTATGAGTTAACGCTTTGATGTCAACGGGGAAAAATCCTAAAAATATCAGTTTTCTCTGATATCAATTGCTGTTGTACTTCATTCGTCAAGGGCGTTGAGAATGCATCAAGTGTTAAGAGCAAGTTTTCAAAGTTAAATTTCGTACCTTTCCCAGAAGTACATTTGAGCCAAATTTTTCGGATCCTTATTTGCATCAACTGGTCTTCCATCACTTCCATCTCCAGAGCGTCGACAATGAATTCTGAAGATATCTCTGGCCAAGTGATTTTGCGTAGGATGTCGCCGCTTCCAGTGTAATACACGAGTTCAGAATTTCTTCAGCGGCCGGCTCATCATCTCGGCTGTCATCTGAAACATGCTCCCCGCTAAACATTTGGAACCATTTCCGTGCTGCCACCTCTCAATTCCTAGTCTCAGTCTCACAAGTCACTAAGTCTTTCTCCGAGTTTACTAGTTCCTGGATTCCTCATCCAAACAACGTTACTACAATCTCGCGTACGTCCTCATTAATATCAGCATCCATGACAGTTTTTGTACCTGAGGAATCACTATCTGTTGCAGTTCCATTTCTTCAGTGGCGATTTCGGTAGCTGGGACCATATTGCATCTCCGAAAACATTTTACGATAGTCTTTGGGTCCACATCATCCCACGCTTCGGCACACCAATAAATTCCGGTAGTAACATGAATTTCCTTCACAAAATCAGTACCTACCTTGGTTCTGTCGACAGCCATCTTCTGAATGATCCAGCGCAATTGCTTCTTTCTGTATTTCAGCGTCAAGGCTTGAGTTATGCCTTGAATCATCGTTTGTGACTTTATAGCAGTGTTGACAGGAAGGAAACAAGTTTTGATGTTTTTGAGTGTCACATGATATGGATGAAATGTTTTTTTATCCATGAAAAGGAGAATCGTGCGATTTTGGTGATTCATTTTCAATCTAGTTTTGTCGAATAATCCTCCATTATTGCAAAATTCATCCACGCTGTAGAACTGTGATCACACATGACTGGTAACGTGTTCAGGTCCGTGTTCTTAACACAGTGAGGTTTTTTCATTTACCAATCACTAAAGCTTGTTCTTTATTTCCACTGACGTTGACACATAACATAACAGCCAACCTCTTTTTCGACTGTTTACCATTACACTCATCTCCTTTCACATGGAGAGTCTCGTTGGCCGACGAGCTGAAGAATGACCCACTTTCATTCAGATTATATTGATGTTAATGTCAGGCTTCATAGCCTGACATCAACTCAGGAGGTTTATCGGTTCAATCTTGCATGATGTTACTACGACGTCAGTGTTCTCAGCGCAAATAGTTCCACCGGAAATGTTGTGTCACTTACAGAAGCTTTCTAAACAGCCGTTCAAGGCGTCCATTCCCAGGTCGTTCGTGTATTTCTTACTGTCTTACGAATGTTAGGGTTTTTATTGGCAGGCGAATTCTTGGAAATCTCTTTTGAATTTCTCCTTATTCTTTACGATATATTGAATCTGGGTACGACCTGAAAATATCAGCGAAATTACGAGAACATTTTTTTAGATTCTCATTATTTGATAACATCTAGCTTTCGTTACAAGATTAGTGTTTTCCTTTTTACACTGGACATTTTGATTTCAACAAGTCGCAAGTAATGAACACTAACAAATGAAGCCTGTTCCCTGAATCGCGCTAATCAAAAAATAACTTCAAACAAACCATGAAACCTATCCAATCAATTGAAACCTGATTGTAGTTTATTTAAGTGTCTCTGGTAAATTTAATCAAATAATTGACCTTTTAATATCCAGTAGCAAGGATGAATTACAGACTTAGTTAATAGAGCTAAAGAGTCAAGTTTTGCAGTTTGGACTTACATTGAATTCGAGTAAAACAAAAGTTATGAAAATAGCTAAGAACAACAAGAATGAAAATTATTTAGAACACATTAGAGTTAATAATCATGAAATAATTTAAAATGTAAAAGGGTTTATGTATCTCGAAACACTTATCACCAATAACTATAATGACACAAGAGAAATCCGCCGAGAATTATTTATAACAAGAAGTGCAATGGTCTCATTAACAATTACATAGGAAGACAAAAGTATTACTATTACTACAAAGAAAAGGCTGCTACACACATTAATTTTTAGCATAGCCAGCTACTGCTCAGAAAATTGGATATTGAAAAATATAGATAAGAAGAAAATTGAAGCATTTGAATTATGGTGCTATCGTCGTCTAATGCGCATCATTTGGACTGAAAAAAACTAATGAATGGATACTTGAAGAGCTGGATGTAAACGAGAGGCTGTCAGCAACCATAAATTGTAGAAAAATGGCTTTTATTGGACACATACCAAGGGAAAAGAACATAACCAGTGACTTATAACTTGCAATGGTTTATATCACGAAAGGGAGAGGAAGACCGAAAGTTAGATATAGCGACAATATCAAAGAGATTTCTGGTGGAAGAAGTATGGTTCAGTAATACAGAATGGCGCAGGGTAGAAGGAAACGGAGAGCCACGGTGGTTTATTTTGAACCTCCAGTTAGATGATGACGATGATGAATTGACCTTCAGGAAAATATAAACCGCGACTGCTCTACGAAGGTACATTATTTTTGAAATATAACGGCAGGTTCATTGATGACTGCTGTTAAAAGGTAGTTGTTCTAATAAGGTTGTGCTAAAGCAGATTACACTTTAATTGATATGGTCGACAAAAAATAAAAGATCTCAATTTGGTCATAATTAGTACACAAGTAATCAGTTTATTGTGATCATGATTCTTGGTCAACAATTCTTGAACATGGTCTAAAGTGTATTGTTTTTTATATATCACAATATTTGTATACAGATAAAAGCTAATCCTTCCTGAGGGTATAAAAAATTCACTCAAAGAATGACAACTTGAACTAAACCTAAAAGATAATAAAGGACGATGAGAGGAATTATTTGATAAGCAGGGATTCCAAGATTCTTCCTTTTAAACATACTTACACTGGGGAGGTAAGCTGGTCAACCCACCGCCAATTTTTTTGTTAATTTTTCATTATTTCAGGAAAAGTAAAAATGTTTTAATTAAAATTTGACAACTTTTCCCATCATTTATTTATGCCCAATTTAACAAAATTATTTTAGCCTCACGATCCTCCAGGTGGTTTCTTTTGACTCCGCAAACTGCAAATCACATGTGTTTTCATGTCTATAATTTTTAACACCCATAATTTAAAACATTTTGGTCACGAAAAACATCTGTTTGAGTCTTTCTGTTACAGTTTCCACCATTATAAAGAAATGTACAGAGGAATTTTATGGTTTCTAAGCATTAAGATATATTTTCGAGAAAAAAACCACAGAACCACAAACACTGGAAGACAGCTTTAAATTGGTGGTCAACTTCATAGTGGTTGCTTAATACGACATTCAATATTATCACCAGGTTTACTATATTTATGGCATAGACTTGCTAAATTTGATGTTAAACTAATCATAGTTTTTTTGAGAAAAAATTGGAGCCTGATCGATGGAGCACATGGCGGAACTCTTTTGGAACACCTGGTTCTGACTCTGATCAAACAGCTTAGCAACCTATTCGTATTAGACTATGACAATATAAAAGAACTAAAATATACCTTTTCATATTTTTTCTGAACGAACAATATTTTCTATATTTTGTTCCAAATATCTGTAGAAACAGATATTCTTTTACACACATCTATAAAAGAAACACCATTTTGTTTCATGGATTCAGTGAGGGAAAAATACAAAGAAACAAATCAAAATATTGATTGCTTTTCACATTGATATACGTTGTTGATACTTGCAGATTTATCAGTCAAAAGTAATCACTTAAAATGGCTGTTAAAGACAACAAAAGATTTAATTTGAAAACCAGGATACAAATTGTGAGTCGATATTTCTGGATACATTAAAACAAATAAAATTAAAACTTGCCCATAATCACTATCTTAACTAATCAAAGATTAGTAGTAAGGTAGTAAGGGCGACTAGTGAAAAGTCTGGCAAGCCATTTACTTTTGGCATGCCATCAGGCAACAAAACCACTTCCAATCTCCTGTTCCAAAATGTATGCCTTGACATACTTTTTAAACTGGCCATTGATTTTAGTAAGAAGTTGTACCAGTTTGCAGGAAATGCTGCAATTTTGTACTTTACACCAGCGAGACTTGATTCTTCGTTGCAATAGACGAATTGCGGATTCGTATTTTAAAAGTTTTACTGGTTTCGGTGAATCAGTGGTAAAGCACCTCCGATAAAGCCGGTTTTTTCGGTAAAGGCAAAAAGAATACTAAGTAAAAGCAGACACGATGTATTGTAAACTATAGCTGAAAATATTCTCATTCTCTATTTATTTTAACAAAGCATTCTTAGAAAGAAAGACTACGTTTTCTTGTAAATATCCCAAAGAAAACACAATGTATCTATAGTATTTTCATTCAGACGACTTCTGAGCGTTGTGATGAACAATCCACAGGCAATGAAAGGTCTTTCAGATCTACTGAAGATGGATGCACAGCTTTCAGGCCTTGAAAGAGTAGCTCAAGGTTTGGTGTTAGCTTCTTAGTGCCCTCATATCCACTTAACTCTTTGGATAGGCTTCTTTTTGTAGGCTGGGGATTCTCCTTTCTCTTCTCTACACTGTCAATGGCCAGTTTCAACTCACTTGCTAGGGAAAGAGTCCTCTTGTCCTCCTCGTCACCTCTCTTGACATCTTCCCCAGGATCTTCTTCTCCTTCCGTGCTTGGTAGCAATCTCTCAAGTAGCTGTGTTACCTCTTGTTTCTATGATGTTGGACAGTTCGGATCATTGAGGTACTCCATCAGATGAACAAGACTTGCATTTCTTCGTTGGGATACCCTCCCTTCTGGAGCATCTCTCTTCTCACTGGAGCCTGCCGAGTTGAGCTGAGACAGCTTCTTTAGTGTGAAGTTATGAACTCTTTCACTTTTCAAGATGTTCGTGTCCCTGCGACTTAGAGCTTCAACTGCACAGTTTACAGGCTCAAAGATAACTGGAATATCTTTAAGCAGGGAGAATTTACTAGCATCTAAGTCCAGCTCATCCTAAAGCTCGATCAGTGCCATTTTGACAGGCTTTTCAAGCTTGAGAAAACGGATTGTCTTCTGATACTTTGAGTTCCACTTGTTTCTATAGTTCAGAATGAGATTGCTTTTTTTAAAACTCTGTTCGGGCGTATTTCTATAGGATGTCATTTTTGACTTGTGACCTCTTGAACTGCCTGGCAATTTTTCTCACTTTTTGAATCCCCAGAAGGTAGCCTTTTCAATGTTGTATGCATCATCCAACAACTGGCTACTTCTCTGGCATGCATCTTCTTCAGTGTCCTCGGCTTCTATGTCCTCCTTCTCCTCTTCCTTTATGACGTCTTCTTCCTCAGACTCAATGTCATCTTCTTGCTTTTCGTACAGTTAGTCACACACAGCAAGATGATAGCCGTGGGAAAAGCAGAGTTGATGGATGGGCATTATCAGCCTGCCAACTTTTACCATTACTCTAGCTTCTTCTGTCGTGACTGTTATCACATTAGAGTCCATAGAAACACAAAAGGCTGAAATCCTTTCCTTTACTAGGTCAACAACTGTTTCCGCATGCTTCCTCGCATTTCAACCATCTCAAGGTTGAAAACTCCAGAGCTGCAGGTGTGGATGTTAATGTCCACAGATCTCTTGTTGCTGAGGACAATGTTCTCATCTAAGTTTAGACTAAATCTTTCCCCCTTTTGTTGTAGGTCCTCTAGTTGGTGTTTTGATTCCTCCTTCTTGGTCTGATGATGAGAAATATCCAGACTTCAAATATCTCCTGATCTCTTGAGTAGCTTGTAACCTTGACTTTGCAAAGCCTCTCGGGTTCTTGTGCTTGTTGCCAGTGTACTGAAACTGACTCTATCACAAGCTGTCAGTTCAGCAAGAATTTGTACAGTGCTGCTTTTAGCGGCACTGTACAAATTCTTCACTTTTTAACATTTACTTGTGAAAAATGCAGTCGTCTTGCAGTATTTTTATATTTTATCCACGCCACACCAACATATATAGTGAGACATATGTTGACATGCCAGAAATGTTTCACACCTGGGTGGTTGGGTATGGGAGATATTAGATAGCAAAACGTCTATCAAGGTTTTGTTCTTTCCAAGTTACAAAATACATGAACTTAAAAAGATAATTTCCAGTTGAAAGTAATTATTTGTCATTGTTCTCCTGACTATCAAGAATACGTCCAGTTTCTTTAAATTTATTGTGTCAGGTAAGAAGAAAAAGGATAAAAGCTCTATTTATTACGGAATTAATGTGGTCTTTTGTTGAAAATAGATCATTCCGATTCAGAGACGTCGCTGGTAGAAACATTTCTGTTAAGGTTATTTTTTTTGTAGCCCCTTAATTATGGGGAAATGTTTTTCCCCATAAACCACGGCAAACAACAAGCAACATCGTTATAGTTAACGATACCTGACAAATATTTTGGTTATCTTGCATGAACTGATTTTTATTTGTAATTTATATCCTTAACGATCTCCGATACTTTGTCGTTAATACAGTCGGCTTTCACTGGATGGCCATCGATGCCACCCCATTCCAATTTCGTCTAAAAGCTTACTGGCGTGTTCAAAGCTTTTCAATTGAAGTTAAGGATCAATGGTGTCTCTTTTATCACACAGAGACGCTCCAAAATGTTTGTTCTCAAGTAAAAGACCACTGAACTCGTCATTAAGGAAAGCCATTCTTCTCTCTACTCTGTTGAATGTTCTAAAACTTGAGGCATTTGTTACCAAGAAAAATGCATAATAAGTGTTAAAATTGTCAATCTCACATAAAATTGATCAGCCATTCCTAGGAATTTTGTCTGGCCCACAGTTAACACTCACAGTCATAACCAATTTTTCCTCGTCCTTTTGACTTTTGAAATTTCTCTCGAACTCTGGTAGCTGTTGTATTAATTTCATGTCATCCAGATAATAATACCAACTCGACCGAAGATATTTTTCACTTCGAATAGCAATACACATTGCTCCTGAATAAGCAACAGCTTGGGGAATGGGCGTTTTTGCTTTCAACTACATGTTGCAATGGTGTACATTTATCTCTCTTCGACTGTTTTTCACGTCATCATCTTCAGAGGTTTATTCTGCAGACACAAAGTTTTCGGCCTTCTTTATCCTGAATTTTTTTCTGCCACAAAGTTTTCTGCCGCATACAGCTCGTTTTCTACTTTTTTTCTTATTCACCCCATCCTGTTGTGACTCTGGTTCTATTTTTACCTCAGTCTGTGCACGACTCTGTCACGATCAGATGATGACGACCGAGTCGAATTTTCAGGAGGTGAGGGAATAATAGCAGCCTCTTCCATATGCACATCCTGAGAACTACCACCACCAGAATTGTCCTAATTCGCCTTTTCAATAACAAATTTGCTCCATATTGCCATACTTTTTTTCTCGTGTTCAGCTTTCTTAGCTCTTAAATTTTCTTTTCGTCAGACATTTCCAAATCCGAATTCTGCAGGTTCTTTTTTTCTTTACATCAGGTGGGACTGTCAGCTATGCATTGTTACCATTTTTCTCTTTGGGTGCTCAGTGTAACCTTTAATTAACTTATGAAGCAGTTTCATCCTTACACTTTCTGCCATTTCTAATAAACTAAAAAAAGGCACATACATAAAACAGCAAAAGGGAATTTTAAGACATAGTGAACATAGGACATATTGTGAGAAGTAGTGGTTTAGAAAACACTATTTTAACTGGGGACTGAAAAGGGAATAAAACACGAGGAAGACTTAGATATTCATTAATGGATAACTTGAAGCGGTGGCTGAAGAAGGACAGCAGATAACTTTTCATCAACATCGGTGATCGAAGACTGTGTGGAGCAATGATCGCCGACGCTTCTCTGCAGAATAGCACACCATGATGATGAGTGAACAAGCTTCTCGTTTGAACATTATTCAAACAACACATTTTCTCACTAAATCAGAACAATATGTGACTGCTGAAGAATTTCACCTTATCAACCGTGATACCTCAAATCTAATATCACATAGCTATTTTAAAATTAATTCAAATTTGCGAGCACGAGATTGCCCTTCTGTTTGGGAAAACAAAATTTTTTCCTTGTGCAATAAAAATCGCGGTATTTAATACTATTCGTTTCTAGTTGAAACCAGTATAAAAATGTGTTTTGAACAAGAACTTGCAGGTTTCATTAAATGTCTAGAAGTTTCCAAGAATTTTACGATTTTGCCAATTTTTCAGGGAACTCCATAACGCAAAACCAATACTACCCCCTGCGATACATTTGGAACGATTCGACATAAGATTTATTGTCTTGCAAGCCAATGTCATGCATCATGTATTTGTCCAACAATGACAACATGAGAGACGCCTGTTTCATGCGAATGAAGGGAAATGGTAAAGGAAATAATAAGTCTCTGTTACATTACAAAAGAACTATAACACATCCCCCCCCCTACATTTTCGTAGCAGTTCGTAACAGATCGATGATACCCCCTCATTCCTGAGAGGTTACGTAATTGTTGGATGACATCTGCATCTAAAATTCAGAAAGTCAGTCTCTACAAGGCTGTTATTGATTGTAATTCACAGTACTTCGTTTTTAAAAATGGTAGTGTTTTTTCTTCTACGTTTTTTTCCAATTTGAGGCCATTGGTACCTATCTATGGGAAAGCCATCATCTCTTTTCAGTTTAATGAAGTGGTTGTTCATGGCTGCAGCAAGCTTGACAAACGAACAGACGCCCACAAGCCGTCGCATCTCTCCTTTGTCGAAGGATCTTATGTTTAAATCAAAAACAATTTTCCCTTTTTCCTCCAAGATGGTATCATTTATTAATGACTCCTTACTCATTTGTTTCTGTTTCAGTGATAACGTTATTAATTATCGTGATGGGATTTACAAAGAAGGAGTGGTTAAGCAGGTGCCAGGATATCGAAAGGTTAAATTCTACCATGTCAATATTTGGATTGTTTACCATATTTTTAAACCACTTAAATTACAGCTGAGGTGTTCCTCTACTGAATTACAATGGACAACAGTCAAAATACGATTTTCATGTAGATGATATTTTCTAGACATATCGAGGGCTCTGATTACGAATATGGCATTTTAAAAAACTCTATGGATTGGATTTTTTATAGCTATTTTAATTTTTTCAATATTACGTAATCAACATTATTAGATGCTCATTATTGCTCAGTTCTCAAAGCGTGCAATGCTATTGTTTGTTTGTTTATTTGCCCTTCCTAATTGCTTGAACGTTGTAAAACATTGACTGCTTAAATATGGTACTCTGAACAGAGTAGAATATTCACACAACTTTGTGCCAATGTTGCTGTTGGTGTTGAAGCTACATGTACAGTAATTTTACTAGTACACTATCGGACTCTGGTGATAGTCCATTGCACTCTTTGCCTGTGGTTTGAAAGCCATCCTTGCATTGAAAGCCATCCATTGCATTGAACTCTTGCTCGCTTAAAAATGCCACCTAAAACTTATCGTTCGTGCAAGAACTCACCAGGTAACTTTTGCAACATTTGTGGAAATTATACCATAGTATCTCGAAGTAGGAAGTTTTCCAATGTTATTATCAGTGCCTATGAAAAATACTTTGACTGCAAGCCAGACCTGTATAAGTCATGGGCTCCTCAAAATTGTTGTATCTCATGCTTTAGTGGACTGCATCATTGGGCCACGAGAATCAGGAAGAAAATGCCCTTCGCTGAATCTATGATCTGGCTTGAGGCAACTGATCATGTATCAGTTTGTTATTTTTGTTTGACCCATGGAATCGGGAAAGTGAGGAGAGTCGCGAGCTATGCAGTAGTTGGGTCTGCCACGCGTCCAGTGCCGAATGATGGTCACCTGCCAGTATCTGGCTCCTCACGAATGGAGGA
>RDPX01000119.1:130164-182913 GCA_003991215.1 Morbakka virulenta | reverse complement strand
TTTAGATTGTTTAGATATTGTTTAGATTGTTTAGATATGTTTAGATATTGTTTAGATATTCTACCAAGGTTATCCCCTATTGTAATTCTCATTTTTTTCAAAATATTTGTGTTAATTCTATTATAAAGTACCCTCTCAGCTATTATTGAAAATGGATGATGTATTTGTTTATTGTCAACGCTAAACTTGTATAACACATCACTCTGCATTCCAGAAACAATAGATTCACTCAGTAAGTTGCAATGTATTTGATTGAATCAATGCTTCTTGTTATATCAGCCAGGTTTTTACTGTTACTAGATGTTGTCATAATCTTTTTATCAAAATCTATTAAATCAGCATGATAACTAATTTCAAATTGAATACATGTTTTTAATCCACTTATAATAAAACTGAGAGTGACTGCTGCTCTAGAATGACTAGCTTTTTATAATGTTTGTTGTATAATATCATTTATGTCTTTATAACTATAATTCCCATCATAAAATGGTATACTTGTTCGAGAAGTTCCATTATGTGTATATTTTAAAGAGTTATTATTATAAGTACTGCTTATGTTATACCAACTATAAGACATTACTAAGCTATCTAATCCTAATCTATAGATCCTACTTTTTTCTAAAAATATTTCACATTGAAAATTAATTACAAAATCTTGACTTTTGATTTTTCAATCCAATCTTGATTATTAATAAATATTGAAAATTCCATATATTAGTATGTTACATAAATTCTTTAATAAAAACATTATCGTATTAAGTCTTGTTAATAAGACCATGTTTTATAAGATGATCTAAAATTTCTGAAATTATATTGTGGAATTAAACTGCAAAAATAATCAAGGAACTGTTTACTTTAATCTATTCAGTGATGTGAAAATATTAAAACAAAAACCAAAGTTCAAAGTGTTGTAGTTTTAGGACTTCCCACCTGAATATAGTAAGCTACCTGTTCCGACTCTTTGTTATAATAATAGCAGTAACAATAATAATAATAATAATAATAATAATAATAAATATTGATATCATGTTTTAGTATGTTATATTATCTTTAGAATTTTTAGTACTTTTAGTATATTTTAGTATGTTTTTGTATTTTTAGTATATTTTAGTATGTTTTTGTATTTTTAGTATGTTTTAGTATGTTATGTTATCTTTAGAATTTTTAGTATTTTAGTATATTTTAGTAAGTTTTTGTATTTTAGTATGTTTTACTATAACAAACTAAAACATACTAAAAAAATAAAATAATAAAAATGAAAGGTAAAAACTAGGAAACAAAAAATTTCAAACTTATAACAAAATATAAAGATAAAGTAATGCCAAATGTTTAAAGAAATAAAGAATTAATGAAAAGAACCTTGTCACAAGTGGTAAGACCTATCTCAGCTCTTAGTTGTACTCTTGCATCCTATGGTGTCATCCAAAAGACAGGTTTCTTTAAATGTTGCTTCATAACATTTCATTGCATTCAAGCAAAACTTTTAACCATATTAGCCTTACTTCCCAGGAAGGAAAAACTTAAAAAATCTTTTAAAATGACCCAAACTTGAAATGTTTTATTTGAAATACAAGGTCTTTGAAATCTTTCATTGACTTTTTAACGATAATGTTTTTAATCCAGATTTTCTAAATTCAGCCACTCCCAAATAGAACTTTTTTGTTTCATAAAGTACGGATTTATTTATGGGGAGCCTATGTCTTACAATGACTTGTGTGAACGTTGCCTGTTTAGCTACACAAAAAAAATTATAAACCAACCATTTTAATTGAAACCAATAAGATCTGCGAAAAATATTTTGGCAGCCATCAAGGTTTATCATGAGATATCGTTCTTAAGTACAGGGATTTTAATTCTAAACAATGGATTATTTGATGTCCTTTTCACAAACTTCTGTCCAGCTTTGCTCCTTACACTTAAAATTAAATGAGGAAAAAGATGAAACTTGTTACTATGAAATGACTATAAATAACATCAAGTTTTCCGTTACATATACTAAAATTTACACCTTGATGAAGTTATTTTTTGGACTTATTTTATTTAATTTTATAGACAAGGTGCTTATTAGCATTTTCCCGTAATTTATAGAAAGGCTCCCATAGATGATACTCCATGATTTCTTTTAATAATGCCATTTTAAGCTTTGTCATCGAAGTTACTGTGCCGAATTTGAAACTGTTATAGTAGAAAGTTTCTAATCTTTCTTAACAACAAAAGACTCGTCTTTATTCTGCATTAATAGGAGAAATGTCAACAAGATATGTAGCTACTTTAAAACGATAGCACAATTTAAGTCGAAGGTAACGCTATGTCATTTCCATTATTTTCCTCAAAAATATTTCTTTTTTCTATACAGACGTTTCTTAGGATATCAGTCATTCACTGCCGACAGTCTATGTATCCTTACTCTATTGAATTCAGTGAAAATAAATTTTTTCCCAATATTTGACGAATTCGAGAATTATTGGTGACCAGAACTTGAATGCTGTGGCCAGTCACTGCGTTTTTTACGAAAAGCCGCAGTAAAACTATGTTTTAAGTAGCTACTAGTCAGGGGTTCTTGTTTAGAGTACTTTGTAGGTGGTTTTATATTACTAAAGGAATGATCAAAACTCTACCAGTAGTTATTTGATTAATTTTATTAAATAGTTACAATTTCCTATTGGGTGCAAATGGGCATATAGCTGGAAGTACATCATCTTTTTATACCTTAGAAAACTACATTTAAAGTAAAGAATTAGTTGCTTGGTAATGTTGAATTACCAGCGATTTAAAAAAACTTGATACAAGTATAAGCATGGATCCTTACTGAATGTTGTACAGCTCCTCCCTCTTACAATTATTTGTTGAAGATGGTAACTTAAGGAAGTAAAGAATGGTTACATAAAGGGAATCACTCGGTTTTTGAGTCTAAAATTCTGCAGTGAAAAATTTTTTTTTCTATAAAGTAAAGCAGAAGTCTAGTATTTCCAAGTTTCCTTCTTCTCCTTTTTTTCATTCTTCTCCTACTCTATTAAAAATTTTCTTATAGCAAATCCTGTCTGTAGCTTTTTTAATTGCTAACAATGACCTATCAAATTATTTTATCATAACTCTGGACAGTCCACTAAACCTGAATACCATTTGTACTACATCAGATATCCAAAGTTTTAGTTTGCATTTAACACACCTCGTTAGATTTCCAAGCAGTTTCTTTCTCCTATTTTTGCACGTCTAAAAACATTACCTGAGCAAAAGCACAACTTTAATGATTCATATTTTTTCAGTTGATAGTTCTGGAAAAGTTTGGGTCACAGTCATTGTGTTATGGTGCGTTCCATACCTGGATTGCTCTACTAAATTCCAATTGACATAATTGTTTTTTAACAAATTGGTGCTTTTAAACTGCCAAACGTTTGTCAAATATGATTAACGAAGTCAAAAATTCTGGAATCTCTGTTAGGAATCTTGTGGGTTTTTTCATTTTGAGAATTACATACATATTTACTACTACTGCTACTACTACTGCTACTGCTGCTGCTACTCCTCCTCCTACTACTACTACTACTATTGCTGCTGCTACTACTCCTTCTCCTATTCCTCCTACTGCTGCTGCTACTCCTACTCCTACTCCTCCTCCTCCTCCTACTACTACTACTGCTACTCCTGCTACTACTACTGCTGCTGTTTACTTTGCTCGAGTTTCACTCAAAAAATTTGCACTGCATCATATTTATCGCTAATTTTAGTGCAGTAAAGTACAGGATTACATACTTGTTTAAACTATCGTTTACTTAACCGCTGCCAACTCACAAAACATTGCTAGCGTACAAAACTGACTGTAGATACAATAGATATGATAATGTATTGCTTTATTAAAATGAAAACAGTTAAAACAGGTCCCAGAGCTATTTTATAAACTTTGATCACAAAGGTTTCATTATTGTTGAAAAAATTAATACATCATCCTGCTAAATGTATAATTTAGCAGAATGATGTATTAGAATGATAATCAATAATTTATTTGAACTTTTAACAAATGCAGAGTTGTCATCAGGTAATTGGATGGTAATCAGTTTTCTACTGATCATCATCTATAACATTGTCTTGTTAATATGTAGAATAACACATATGATCATTATAAATAAAATAGTTTATTGTTTATGTGGTTTGGAAATATCAACAATGACAAAACAATTTACCAAAAGATGATCATCACTCATTTTATGTCCTTGGCTCTCCTTTCCATGTAAAGGAAGAGTCAGGTGTCCTTGTTTAAACAAGTCAGCTGATACTAAAATCTACTAAATCTGTGTTGTACAAGGAATTTATCCTGGTCAGAATCAATACTCAAATCAAGAACGCAGTCTCCTTTAATAAAATCGAACTATTAATTTTACGTAACTCTTTGACACTGTGTAAAGTAAAAATTTCATCATATTTAGGACATTGCATTACATGTTTATAATTTTTCAGAATCCTACCGAATTTCACATTACAAATGTTTATTGCAACTTAAGTATGTTCTATACTCCTTTCTCATTGCTGCCTCTTATATAATTTTACTTATATATAAGGTGGTTGCGAGAAATTTATGAATATAGCAGATATTCTAAAGGACTGGAAAGATATGCTCATCCATGTCTTTTCCAGAGAAGGTACTCGAATATGTCGAGGACAAGGTGGTTGAGGATTATTGAAGGGCTGGCACTCACACTACCAATAAAACATTTTGCAAAAATCGAGAAACCTGGAGAGCAAATTAAACTGAAGCATTATGAAGACTAAAACATCAATTAAATCGTTGATAAACAAGTCTACGACAACACCGGTATCCCAGAAATACCATATACTACCATCAACCTTAATACAGACATTCTATCTTTTTGTACACAAGAATACATTTGAACAGACTGCAAGACAATGTCGTCAGAGACGCCGTAAGCTTCATGATGCCGCTGGAGTAGGAACAGCATAAAGGGCACCTAAAGGTTTCAAAGTTTGCTTTTGAAACAAATCCGCCCTTGTAAACCTATTAGCAGTTACTGTTTCCGTCAAGTAAACACTTTATGCGCTGTAAAGTGTAATAGTTGTTTACCATGCTGTGCTAAAATTTTGATAGATCATATTGTGAGCTTGGCAGCAGGAAGAATCGTTCTACCATTGTGGCTGTGAATGACAAAGGACTTTTTCCAATGTCTAATAGCCACAAAACATTTTAATTTTACCCAAAGAGCACTTTTCAATATCATATGGACGATCAAATACAGAAAAAATCTCTATTAATAAAACACATTAGGCTGTGGAATTGAAATAACTCTTTCCCAACCTCTCAAGAAATAAAAATTTATAAATGATGTTATCGATAGTCCAACACCGAGAAGAGTCAAATGTAAAACAAACAGAGACAGTGAACAATTCCAGCCAAGAAAATCGTGTTAATAACTGTAGAAATCATTAGAACAACGTTCAACGTCTGTCAGATTTCTAAATGTCCTTTCACAGCAAATAATTTCTACTGGTATCCACTGCCATAATATTACTTTTAATTGAAATTTCAAAGCATAATCAAATTACAGAAATCCTTCTGAACGTTCTTCTTTTTGTACGACAGTGATTATTTCGAACAGTGTTCAATAGTTTCAACTTTCCGGGATTTTAGTAGCTAGCTAATATTGACCTCTAGAACTTTTTTCAAAATAAATCACATTTTCTGATGGCATATGCATTGTGGGAAATTGTTTTATAGTTCAACATTCTTCGAAATCCCAAAACATCGAAGACGCTAGTGATTGCGAGCAATGAATTTCTTTGCAATTTTTGAAGTGCAAGTTTTACCTATTCGACTGCTCTCTAGCGTGCAAAACATTTGTTTTTGAGAATGTTTGCTGTCATTGTTGAACGAATCCAATACTTGATTCTTCTCATTGCACTGCACTGCACCTTTTTTCTGATGTCGCTGAACCTAATGCCACCGTTGTAGAGAGCTTACGAAGCCGGTGTAAATGTGGTAAACACTCTTTTGATGAAGGGTTTTGTTAAGAATCTCAGAGATTTTTGTCACCTGTGTGATTCTTTGGATATCCAAGTCTTTGTTAAAAGCAAGGTAGCATCTTTTAAGACAAATGCAGTGCAATGGGCAAAACCTCATATGCATCATTGCAATAGTGAATAAAACAACACAAATGTTCAATTTAGGAAATGTCACTTGACTCATCGCAATGATAGTATATTGATGTAAATAATACTTGGCAAATTTTAAAACTATGGCCACATGTCAATGCGTAGGAACAGAGTTCTCATTTGGCCTACATTTACTCCTTTCATTTTCATTTGCTTTGTTTTTGGTAAATTGATAAATGTTCAAATTTTTGTCTGTATGTCCTCGTATAGCATTACCTCGGAGAAGGATTGTCTCTAAACTGTTTAGATGAAAAACGAGCCTTTCCCTTAACAGTAGCTATTTTCTTTCGTGCAATCATCAAACTTACATGTTATGGTAGCCTGCGCCATGCCTTTATCTTTTACAGTACGTTTGTTGATTTCACTACCCTTGTGATTCTCAAGTCGCTCCTTCCTCTTCATCCAGTAACAAAACCTGGTACCATTATTTGTGAATACGAATGGCGATAGATTATAAGGCTGTGTGTACTCTTTACAGATTCCACAAAATGTGGTCTTTTAATTATGGTGAAATCACAACCATCCATAGGTTTGGAACCCTTCAGGCTGAAAATATCTCCCTTTGTTTCTCATGCATTTCATAAATTAATAAGCTCCCTCTCGAATCAGCCTCATTCTTAAATTTGCTTGCAGAGTAAGCCCCGGGGGGTATTCATGAGTTTACGGTATTGATGCTGAAACGTTCCCTTCGAAAACAACCACACGTTTACCAACGAGAGTCCTTATTATTTTTCACACATTTCTTTTTCAAATACCTTTTTGCTTGCTTTGTGTATAATAGAAACGTGAGTGATCAAAGTTGCCAAAAATGCTTTATTCTCATGAGATATGCCTGTCACAGTAAAAATTCGAAATAATACTTCCGCTTCAAAAGGAAGCCTCTTTTGGGCGAAAATGTCAACACTGGCAAATTACAACTGGGCTTGCGTGTCGATATTTGCATTTCCGCTGCCCATTCATTTCTCAGAATTTTCAGTCTTCTGACACAAAAAAACACAAAGGATTTTGCTCCTTTGTGTTTTTTTCATTCCACATTTTGTGCCACACACCAGGCAGACAAAAGGAAGTCCTTTTGTTTTTCTGTAGATGCGGGATTTCCCCAGCAGATTTTGCCTGCTGTGTGACTTTGCAGATTCACCAGTTTTTTCTTTCTTCAGTTTGCTTTACCCATCCTTATCCAATTTAAACCTTCATTTTGACATTAGCTTCACATTTATGTATTACATTTTATATAAGCAATACATAAATAAAGATTGGAGGAAACTCAAAGATGCTTCAGCTATTAAACAATATAATTCTATTGTGATAGTGTGACTGATTCGTAATTTGCGAGTTCTCCTGTGACTTGCGCAAGAGAGATGTCTGTACATGTATTCCAGTGAAATTTGTACAGATAATTAGAAAAACAAGATATATACTTTTTTAATAATGAGAATTGTTTCAAACTATTTAGTTAATTGGTAAGTCGTAGTAGAAACAATGTTACCCATCATATTCCAGCAATAAATGGCTGAAATGAAGAGCCTGGGTCCTTGGAGAGTCCATAGCAAAAATGAAGCAAGCTAAATTTTTCTGCCAAATATAAAGACAGTCTGCATCATTACACGATGACAGGATCGTACGTGGTCGTCAGTATACAACGAAGTCCTTTATTTCTTTCCCCCCGCACAACAGAAGTATTATGGGGTTTGTTCGTCTGTCGACTTGTTGAGACCAATGAAGTAGGTTTTTTGTTATCTTCCTACTTTGTTTGAATTTTGGTTTTGTTGCTCTCATTTTTTATGCAATAGGTCATCAGATCAAAAATATCATTGGCAAGGAAAGAAAAAAAAGCATTCATTGTTAAAAATTCTTGATTTTATAGACTCAGTAGAAGCCATTGATATAGAATATTAATACGATGGGAGAAGTATCTCTCGAAACGTAACTCAGAAAATGCTAACAACTGAAAACATGATAAATATTCTCCATTCATAATATTAATTCTCTTCACATGTGGCTTTCCATAAGTATTGCTTATGACTTTGCATGGGTATTGCTTATGACTTTGCATGTGCATTGCTTATGACTTTGCATGAACATTGCTTATCACTTTGCAATGTGCATTGCCATACCAAAGGGGGCGGTTTGAAATCGCAGAACTCCTTGACAATATGACCTCGTCTTGAAAATGGGATAGCTTGTTTTGTAATTGTGCTGTTGTAAGAAATTCTTTGTTTTGGTGCAATGGAACGCTTCAAATGCAATTTCTTGTCAACCTTTGTTGCATGGGCATCTTCACGTGTGGAAAAAGGAGGGTATTGTTGCATTTTTACTGCAGTTAGTAGTCAAAGCAATGATTTTTGAATTTTCTTGGAATATTGTAGATACCTTTGCGGTGTTCCTTGTACTAGCATGGATGTTCATGGTATTTGTGCACCTGGTTGCTATTATTTTTGGGTAAGAACGCTTCTTTTTCTACATTGAGAAATGTTAATGTCACTTGAAGTATTTTTAGTCATCAAGGGGGACTTCTTCCATATGATAAACGGCTTTGTCTTAAAATTGGTTTTGGTATTTATGGATTGTTGGCATGATCTGATGTTATAAATTTAGACAAGGAACTGAATATATGCAGGTTATAGGCAGTAAATCAAGCAGGTAAGTTACATTACTGTTGCAGAAAGACGAGCCAGAATGTGTCTTAACTTATTCTTCGGAGACATTTAATGATAAGAGCTTTATGAAATAAGCAGTATGACCTCTGGTCTACCGACGTCAATAAATATTTTAATATGAAATGTTATTTGGTAGTCAGTATGTTGACACCAGAAACAGTCTCGTGATAAAGGCTAACAACAAGATAAAATCTTTATTGCGCTTGAAATTATCAGCGACATAAATGCATTGATATAATTGCTGTTTCTTCGTCGTCTGCCAGGTAGGCTATCATACTCAACCTGAGGTGGACAGATGAACGTATCTCTTGGTTGCAAGAAGACTGTTTTTATTTCTAAGTACAACTTTATTTTCTGAACATTTCCTGTAGCAGGTGGTCATTTACTACTTCTTTGTTCTGAAGCTTTGTTAATTGAACTTGGAGGTGAGTGACTTCTAGATGCAAAGAGTGAAATTCACTGGTTTCGCATAAGATATTCCTCTTCTGTTATCTTAAGCCGTAAGGAACAGCAGGTCTTACAAATAGTTTTAATTTAAAGGGATACAAATATGATACTTGTTTTTTTTTATTTGTATGCGTATGTATCTATTTCAATAAATAGAATATTAGCTATTAGATTGTTTACCCTGTGTTTGCACCAGATCCAATGGTCCAGTGTTGCTGTGACATACTATGTGTATATTGGGGTTCACTTGCCCATTGGAGATTTTACCATATTTTGCTGCAGACAGCTGTGACCATAATTTCCCCTGTACTCAGGAAAATCTATTGAAGCGACGCCTCTTAAAACTTCTTGCTAAATAATAAATCCTTTTTCCTTGTTTACAGGAAAAAAATTTAAAGAAAGGTGCCCATTGTATTTGGTTTATACGTACAGAGAA
Organism: Morbakka virulenta; assembly: GCA_003991215.1. NCBI lineage: Eukaryota > Metazoa > Cnidaria > Cubozoa > Carybdeida > Carukiidae > Morbakka > Morbakka virulenta. Next base: position 173,211 of record RDPX01000119.1, on the reverse strand, counting down.
TGGCATAGTGTTCTTCAGAAAAGTGTTCATTATTCCTATAGAATCATGGAGTATACATATTGTTTGTTTTAAGCATTAAGAATTAGTGACTATCTTTTTAACTGATATGTAAATTGGAGTTTTGTTCACATTAACTCACAAATGTTGTTTACCTACAGACAGATGTTGGTATCTATGGCAAACCATTTGTAGTGTATGGTTTGATTGTGATCAGCTGAGAGCTGCTATGGAATAGATAACAAACAATTATAAACAATCTAAGTTCCAGTTGGGGCTCAAGTTAAGTTATTTCTAGCTTAGTTAAGTTGATAATTTTGTAGAGTAACAATACAAACAAATCACAGGTTTACATCTAAGAAATAGAGGTATAAGCCATTTTCAAGCTAAAAGTTAAGTAAAATTCAGTGCTACACTAGTTGTTGCTTGTACCTCTTCATCCAATGAATGCCTGTTCTTAGGCATGTAACACAATAATACGTATTTTCTAGGCTATGTCCATAGCAACATCGTAAATATTAAGCATTGTTTTGTGTTACATGTCAATACCTCACTACTTCCATTAGTTGTCATCATTAGGTACTTCCTAGCAGGAGGAATTACCTCTTGAAATGCAACATTGATATGCTAACTACTTAAATAACATTTCACTTTCAATTGTTTTAAACATGTCATTGTTTCCAGATAAGTCAAGCGTCCATAGTCTATTATAGCAATTACCTTGGTAACCTTTATTGGAACTATTTAATTGTGTTTACCCATTCCCATTTTCTCCATATCCAAGTAAGAATATGTGATTCTTGGAGTACAGGATAGAATGGGAGAAAAGAGTTGAGTTAATTTCCTAATGTAAAAATCTTATCAGTACCTGCACTCAAATGAAATCTTTCCATACCATCTATCCTATCTGACACCAGAATTCTAAAGATTTGAATAATTTAAGCTGGAAATAAAAGCATAAACAATTTTATATCAGTATTGAAAATCTGCCAAATTTTATTTTTTTTATCAACTTTTTGTACAATTTGAGGCTAGTAGTTCTCATGGCCAAAGTAGTTGACACATACTCATTCTAGAACACCTGATCATAACAATGATGATACTGCTTAACAGCTGGCCTGATGGTGGATTTGGTTCAAACAATGGAAATTAAAGATGTAGTACTGTCAGAGAAATACTAACTTTGTAGAAGTATGAGATTCTGTTTGTTGATGTGTGTTCATGGTCATGTGTCTGTCTCTTCCATTTTTTACCTACCTGTAAGTGTGATGTGTTTACACTCAAAATATCAAACAATGTTATGTGGATCTCTTGTTCTGAAGGGCTGCATACCAAGTTCTTACTTTGTTGCTTTGTCCTAAGGTCTTGGGTGAAGCCTCACTATGGAGACTGTTTTTAACAGAAAGGGCCACCTAAACAGACCCCACCTACAAGGTCATGTGTTGTTTTAATTAACATCAATATCACACACACTTGGGTGTAATGCATGCACCCAGCTGACCCTTATTAGGCTGGGAGTCAGATGGGTTTGCTGGGGTTTCTACCCGTGAGTCCGCCATGGACTTGTATTGCTTCACCATAATAATAATAATAATAATAATAATAATAATAATAATAATAATAATAATAATGAGAAGAAGATGAATCAGCAATTTGTGAGGAATATGGCTGAAAAACTTAACAAGGACTACATGCAGTTGGTTGTCAAAATGTAACTTGAAGGTTGGTACAGAATCATTAATTCACACTGCACAAGAGCAGGCCCTTGGGACAAACTATGTGAAATTCCATAAATATGAGCAAAAATCCATTCTGTAGACTATGTGGTGAGAAAGGGGAAAGTGTGCATCATATTGTGAGTGATTGTGACAAACTTGCACAAAGAGAATATAAAAGACAGCATGANTGTGGTGTGTCACTTGCAAGGTTGAAGTTATGTTGCCATTTTGATTTGGTTTTTATTTATCTCACTCTTATGGCTGCAGTACATGTGCCTGCATTCAACTTACCTGGCTTGTTGCTGGGCGCTGAATGTGGGTTTTTCACCCAACCACCAATAAATGGTGTGTAACCACTCGATAATAATAATAATAATAATAATGATAATAATAATAATGAGAAGAAGATGAATCAGCAATTTGTGAGGAATATGGCTGAAAAACTTAACAAGGACTACATGCAGTTGGTTGTCAAAATGTAACTTGAAGGTTGGTACAGAATCATTAATTCACACTGCACAAGAGCAGGCCCTTGGGACAAACTATGTGAAATTCCATAAATATGAGCAAAATCCATTCTGTAGACTATGTGGTGAGAAAGGGGAAAGTGTGCATCATATTGTGAGTGATTGTGACAAACTTGCACAAAGAGAATATAAAAGACAGCATGACAATGTTGCAAAAGAATCCATTGGAATATATGTAAAGTGTGGGAATTAGAACACCATGAAAAGTGGTATGAACACTCACCCAAAATCATAATAGAACACAATGATGTAAAGGTTCTGTGGGATATCAATATCCAATGTGAGAATGTAATACAGGCCAGAAGACCATATATCATAGTAGTTGATAAGAGAGAGAAGACTGGAATCATTGTAGATATTGCTATACCTGCAGATGGAAGATTTGAAGAAAAAGAAAGGAAAAGGTACAAACATACCAAGATCTGAAGAAAGTAATTGGAAGACTATGATGATTGAAGTCAACAGTTGTTCCTGTGGTTATATGTGCTTTAGGGAGTATTTCCCGAGGGTTTGATTCATGAATGCAAAAGATCGGAATACCATAAGAGATAGATGTAATGCAGAAAGGAGTTCTACTAGGAACTGCAAGGATACTCAAGAAGGTGTGGGAAATGTGAAGTCAAAGAATCTCTTCTAGCTAGCCCTTGGTCATTTATTATGATGCACCTAGCAGAAGTAAACAGCAATAACAACAGCCAGAGCAAAATGTATGGAAAAAAAAGAATAGTTTCTTGATGGTTCTTAATGACAAGAACTATTCAGGCAAACCATCCAGATGTTGTCATTTATAACCATCAAGATAAGACCTGCATCCTCATAGATATGAACATTCCAGTTGGTATTTGAAAAACTTAGTAAGTATAAGGATATTGAAATAGAAATAACAAAAATGTGGCATCTAAAAAGCACTATAATTCCAGCCATCATTGGAGCTCTTGGATTGGTATAAGAAGTGCACAGTATTATTTTGACCAAATCTCTGGGAATATATCTCTTTCTGAAATACAGAGGATTGCACTAATGGGTACATTAGACATCTTGCATAAAATTCTTTCTATGTAGATTGTAGCCTTGCTATTCTGGCATATTTCGAGGAGATTCACAATCTCCTCTCCTTTCTTGTTCTTCTTCTTCATCTTTCGTATGACTTCTCTACCATTCCATCATCTGCAGTCTTTGCTGTAGCTCATCACTCAGTAGCTACTCCCTCAGCACTCTGGCACCACCAGGTGGTTTGAAGGTGGTACAGTCATTGATTATGTGTTTTGCATTTTGCTTGCTATCTTTGCATGAGGGGCTACTGGACAGTCCGATCTTGTGCTGCCAGCTACCAAAGTTACCACAGCCAGACCTCAGCCTGTTGAAGTTTACCCAGCTCTTTCGTGGGAGCTTGTGCCCTGTTGGGTGGGTACTTGGTGTGGGGACAGAGTCTCATAGTGGGGTGGTTGTATTCTCCCATTCATCCAACCATCTTACTGCTTGCCAGACCACTGGGGCTAACCCATCTGTTGTAGAGATGGGCTAGAGATGGGCATCATTTGTAGAGGGAGAGGGTTTCTACTATGGAGCCATTTGGTGTTGGGGTATTTGCTGAGAAGTTCATGCATGGGATGGCTTTCGCTCTCACACTTGTTTGCTAAATCCAGCATGATAGATTCCCCATCTGATGTGGTGGGATGCTAGCCATGACCTGCATGGATTCCTTCAGTGGGAAGTTGGGACATCCACTGATGAGTCTTAGGGCAGAGTTTAAAACACTGTCTAACTTTTGGGTGTGTGCACTCCTCATCCATACCAGTAGGCAGAATTCAGCTAGAGCATATACTAGTGCAAGTGTGGATGATCTGAGGTTTGTAAACTCTTGAGGAGACTTTACCAACAGGTTTGTCTGTATGACACTTGAAGGTGAGGCTTCTGTCAAGAGTGATACCAAGGTACTTTGGATGACTTTCAAAAGGTAAGTCCTTCCCATCAATGGTTACCCTGAGCTTGGCTTCAGCATCATTGTTGTTTAGGTGAAAGAGTGAGATGGTAGTTTTTTGGATACTTAGTTTCAGGTGCCACTGTTGAAAGTATGATGAAATGGATGCCATATCATTTGCAAGAGGGTTTTGGATTCTCTGCATATTGGTGCCAGGGTAAGCAAAGGCGAGATCATCTGCATACATGTATTTTTATGTAATTGTTGGTGGCATGTCAGCAATATAAATATTGAACAAAGAGGGGCTAGCACCAAGCCCTGTGTAACACCATTATACAGGAGCTTTGTTCTGCTTGTTTCACCACTAGGGCTGGTAAGTCTGAAAGACCTGTTGGTTATCATTTCCATGATGAAAGTCATAAGTTTCTTGTCTGGGATAGTGGAGAGGAGCTTCAGTTTTAGGCCAGGGTGCCAAACAGTGTCATATGCCACAGACAAATTGACAAGAACTAGGCCCATCCATTCCTTTTTACCGAATGTATGTTCTATGTCTGTGACCAAGAAGGCCACATGGTCTAGGGTCAAGCGGTTTTTTCACACACCCCCTGCCCTTGAGGGAGCTGACTATCTACAATAGGGGCAATTCGGTTTAGAAGTAGTCATTCAAGAAGTTTATAGACCACTGATAATAGTGATATGGGACGGTATGCTTTAGGATCATTCATTTTTTTTCCCAGGTTTGGGGACTGCGATGATGTTAGCTCTTCTCCAAATGGTTGGGAGGTTGCAGGAAGAAATGCAGTGGGACAGAAATTCTTTCACCCACCTTAAGGCATCTGGTCCCAGCTTGAGAAGGTGCTCTGGGTATATTTTATCTGCACTGGCAGCTTTGTTAGGCTTCATCTTCTTGAAAGCTAGTTCGAGTTTGCATCAGTAAAATCAGGAGACAGGTTCATGTTAGCTGTTGGTGGGTTCATCAATTTTGAGGTTGTGGCTTTAACCGTCTTTTCAAGCTCTTTATCAGTACCAGGAAATTTCCCATTTGCTACGAGGACACTTGCAATGGCGTTGGCTCTCACAGTACACTGTGAGAGCCACTGCATTTGTTATAATGCAAAAGTTACTTTTAATTTATTTTAGAATGTCATTATTTGTTTGTCTCTGTGAAATTTTCTTTGTGTAGGATGCTGGGAGTATCAGATTCCATGCAAATTTATTGCATTGATGAGGTTTCAGACCCTTGTTGACTATTATACCCAATACTTTTTATCAGAGAATCTAACTCCTCTAATAGTCCTTTTTCCTACCCATCACAAAGGATAAGGTGAAGGATAGGATAACTTGGAAGTCAATTTCAAGAAAGCGTGCAACACATGCTAGTGTGTAAAATGGATGTTAAACCAAATATGATGATGATGATCACAGTAGTGTTTCAGTTTGAAACTTGCATGCCCTAGCTAGTCATTAGAATACTTGTGTTGGAAAACTTTTTTGACATCAGAAGCATGCTTAGTTGTCTTGGAAATTGCTCATAAATATTTGTGCCTTGAAAAACAATTCATCAATAGATTTGATAAAGATCAAGTATTGTTCACTGGTTGATTATGTGTTTGTATGTCACCAAATTTTTTTTTATTTTGTATTTGTTTCCATGTGTATTCCAACACTTAAAAATTGTCAGTTCATTTAACATTTTTATACTTTATGCTGACTGCTACTGAATACATCTTCTTTGTAAAACAAAGTGGACTAGACACCCATATATGCACTTGTGATTATTAATTACTTATTTTGTTTATCAATAAAACTTGTGATACACAATTGATATAAGTTAAATAAAGGTATTTAAGTATTATTAAAAACACGGGTATGCAGGCCAATTTGAGCCTCAGGGTATGGACAACCCTGCCCTGCAGAGTCCCTGGGTCACCCTTTGGCAAGGCAAACTACCTGGATAGCCACCCCTCCCTGGGTAATGGAGCCTTCCTCCTACCGGTCCATCCTGCCTGAGTGGAGATGGTGCATCAGTGGGCATAGGAGTTTTCTTAACAAGGTCACAGGCCACTGATGGCCACTCACTGCCTTGTGAGTTTGTAGGGTATTACCAAAGGCTAAGGGAGTAAACCCTGACAGAAAATGCCCATCAATGGGTTAAACTCACTGCCTTGTGAGCAGGTCATTAGAACAAAGGCTAGGCCCACTGCTTATAACTGGTGGTTGTTGTAAGGAAAGGCATCCTACTGGAAAAACATATGCCAAAACCAAAAGCGAATGAGTCAAAATCAAAATAAAAGCATACCGGATCAGTCGGGGCCTGGGATAACAACGACTGCCAGTACTGTGGGTCACCAGTGTGGTACTGAAAACGATGTTACTGGTGGAAACAGACTTGCGAGAAGAAGAAGAGGAGGAAGAAGAAGAGTAAGGAAGAAGCAAGCTATGAGGAGAGAACAGATGGAGGAAGTGAGCATGAGGGTAGGCACCCTTAATCTTGGCAACATGACAGGAAGATCAAGAGAAGTAGTGGACCTCATGCAAAGAAGAAACATCAATGTTTTGTGTGTCCAGGTGACTAAATGGGCAAAAGCCAGAGAAATAGGTGACAGGTACTACGGCACAGTCAAGAAGAGGAATGGGGTTGGCATCATCCTCGAACGAAGTCTAGTTAGAAGTGTGATCGAAGTAAAGCGAGTTATTGACAGAATCATATGGATGAGACTGGAAGTAAGAGGATTGCAGGTTAATATTATCAGTGCATATGGAGCACAAGTAGGGTGTGATGAAGCTGAGAAAGAGGACTTCTGGAACAACCTAGATTCCACAATGACAAGAGCATTGAGAATGGAATGGGTGTTTATCGGCGCAGACCTGAATGGACATGTTGGCAAAGGCAACGCTGGAGATGAATATGTAATGGGCAGGTATGGATGGGGAACAAGGAATGAAGCAGGTGAAAGAGTAGTTGAGTTTGCAACAAGCTGTGAGATTGCTATTACCAACACCTACTTCATGAAGACAAATAAGCAAAGAATCACCTATCACAGCAGAAACTATAAGATGCAGATTGACTATGTCCTCTGCAGGAGGCAACACCTAAAGGAAGTTATAGAATGCAAAGCAGTAGCAGGGGAGTGTGCTGCAAGTCAGCATCGATCAGTTGTCTGTAGGGTAAAGTTCAGTGTGAAAGCAAAGAGAGCAAAGAGCACAGAACCAAAGATCAGATGGTGGAAGTTGAAAGAGCAAGAGTGTAGGCATAGTTTTGTCTCGGAAGTGAAAAAGGAACTTGGTAAGGTGTTCCCGTTTGACTGGAATACTACATCTGGGTCTATCAAGTCGATTGCCAAGGAGGTTTTTGGTGAAACTTTGGGTAAGGGAAAGCCAAACAAAGATACTTGGTGGTGGGATGATGAAGTACAGGAATGTCTTTGGAAGAAGAAAGAGGCATACAGGAGATGGAGTAAATCTCAAACTGATGAAAGCAAAGAGGAGTACTGTAATGCCAGTAAAGAAGCGAAGAGGAGTGTGGCAACAGCCAAGTCTGAAGCTTTTGAAGAAATTTACAACAACCTCGAGACTACTGAAGGACAGAAAAGTGTCTATCACATGGCAAAACAGTTGCCATGGATGTTCCAAGGATGTTCAGCATGTGAAAATGATAAAGGACGCAGAGAGCCATGTTCTGAATTCAGAAGAAGACATTCTAAAGAGATGGAAGGAGTATTATGAGAAGCTAATGAACGAAGAAATCACAAGGGAAAGGAGGGATGAAGTAGAAGAGATACGTGAAGGACCTGTGTAGCAGATCAGCGAGGGAGAGGTGAAGACAGCTCTAAGTCGAATGAAGAATGGAAAAGCAGTTGGCCTGGATGGTATCCCAGCAGAGGTGTGGAAATGCTTAGGAAGTAGTGCCCTAGTATTCTTGACATCATTGTTCAATGACATCTTGGCAACTGAGCACATGCCTGAAGACTGGGGGAAGAGCACCCTTATACCCATCTTTAAGAACAAGAGAGATGTACAAAGCTGTTCCAACTACAAGGGCATCAAACTCATGAGTCACTCAATGAAGCTATGGGAGAAAGTGATCGATAGCAGGATCAGGAGGGAAGCAGAGATCAGTGAGGAACAGTTCATCTTCATGCCAAAAGAAGTACGACTGATGCCATCTTTGCTTTGCGTTTGATGGCAGAAAAACATTGTGAAGGGCAGGAAGAGCTCCATTGTGTGTTCATTGACCTAGAAAAGGCTTATGATCGGGTACTGTGAGAGGAAGTATGGTACATGTTGAGAAAAAGAGGCATCACAGAAAAGTATGTGAAGTGTGTACAAGACATGTACAGTAGATGTGAGACAGTGGTGAAGTGCACAGCTGGACATAGTGAACCATTCAAAGTGGAGGTTGGGTTACATCAAGGTTCAGCTTTGAGCCCTCTCTTGTTCACAGTGGTCATGGACATGCTCACCAATCCCATCAGCAGGCCAAGCCCTGGCAACATGATGGTTGCAGATGACATAGTACTGATCAACGGAGAGAAGGCAGAAGCTGAAGAAGAACTGGAAAATTGGAGGGGAGCCTTGGAGAAAAGAGGGATGAAGGTCAACCGGTCCAAAACAGAGTACCTGTGTATCAACAAAGATAAGAACCTACCACTGATCTCGATCACCAGTGAGGAGGTCCCAGAAATGATGGAATTCAGGTACATGGGGTCAACTATATAATATGGTGGAGGCAGTGACAAAGAGGTGAAGAAAAGAATCCAAGCTGGATGGGGCAGTTGGCAAAAGACAATGGTGATGATGTGCAACAAAAGAGTGCCAGAGAAAGTGAAGGGCAAGTTCTACAAGACAATAATAAGACCGGCAATGATGTACGGCATGGAAACTGTTCCTTTGATGGCAGGACTCAAGAAACGGATGAACGTAGCAGAAATGAGAATGCTTCGATTGGCTCTGGGTGTTACTTGAAAAGACAAGTTGCATAATGAGATAGTGAGAAACAGGCTGGATGCTGGAGAACTCTCTCAGAAGATAAGGGAGTCCAGGTTGAGATGGTTCGGCACATGGACAGGAGAGAAGAGGGCTATGCCTGGAGAAGAGTGCTGAGGATGGATATATCAGGAAGGAGAAGAAGAGGGCGACCAAAGCAAAGATGGATGGATAACATCAAAGCTGATATGATGGAGAAGGAGCTAAGGCTCGAGGATGCTCAAGATCGTGCCATATGGAGGATGAAAATTTGCTGTGGCAACCCTTGAATCAGGGAGCAGCTGAAAGAAAAAGAAGTATTATTAAAAACAAACATTCCAAATACTGCACATTAATTTTTCTGCACAATAAATATGGTTATACCATAGTCCTAATTGAAAATATAATAAAAAATGATCAGTAAACTTTCAGCAGTTTGCTTTCAGATATATACAGTTTGCCTTGTTATCACTGAAAAATTAAATTTATTTTGTATCTCTTTGTAGAAAACTATACTTGTATAAATATTCTCCAACAAAGTGCATTGATAATATGCCAGGAGTTTCCATATTAAAGGTATGTTAGTAGATATATTTTTGCATTATTTTTTACAAATTTTCCACTATTGCTTAATTATGTATGTCATCATTGGTGTATCTAGCATTCCTAACACTTGTTGGTTGACCTTCTGTAGTACCCCTTAAATGATCACTTTGCGTGAATTCACTTATCCAAGTGTGATGCAAGAAGTTGTGCAAGGAATTCCTCACTGCCAAATCCAAGTCTCTCAGAAGGACATTGTCTGAGCCCAGTTACTAGGGAAAATGATGTTAAAAACAACAATAACACATTGTTGTTATTATTATTATTATTATTATTATTATTATTATTATTATTATTATTATTATTGTTATGTAATTTTTCAACCATTTACTTTTTTGCCTACATCCTATAGCTACATTTTTATAATATTTTGACAATGTTTAATTCATCATACCTTTTAATACATTCAGTTTTTTAAATTTTATTTTTGTCTGGTAGCACTGTTGGACCTAAACAATTGGATAAGCTTAATCAGCTTTATTTATAGCTCCTTTTCATCTACATTTTTTCATTTTTGCAACTTTCTTGTCTCAGCCTAATTTGCCTGATTAAGATGAGATGTCCAATGGTAGAGACCAAGGGAAAGATATGTTTTTTAAAATCATCTTGTTTAGACAAGTAGTTTAGGTAGAAAAGCATGTAGGTATGATCACCATTGGCACCAGCTCACATACAGTTTGGTACAAATCTATTTATGTAGGTCAGTATNGTGGAAGTGGTTTCCCTTCCCCAGTAAGGTGCTTTATGACAGCCCATGCCTTTTGGCTAGAGTGAGTCATGTCTTTCTGTTCCACAGTTTCAGGCCAACAATCACGCTTCAAATTATTCAGGTGTTCATTAAGTTTATTTGTGTGTGCAGTTCTAGCTGAGTCATCAGTAGAAGAGCTGATTGACCATAGAATATCTTCACAGTGGTTGTCCCAGCATGGGATGTATTGTTTCCTCTTTCCTGTAGGGATGGTTTCATGGGCAACTGTCAGGATGGTTTTGGTAAAGGCTTCATAGGTTTCATTGATGTTATCACTCTTTGGTGTTGGTAGGTTGGGTACAGCAGCATCATCTAGTTCTGCATACTTGGGCCAATCTGCATTGTGGAAGTTCCATCTTGGAGCTGGGTGCAAAGGTGTTTGAGTATCAATTGGTATGTGGGTGTTGATGATTGATAGTCAGTGTTGAGACCTGGGGAAATGTCCTAGGACAGTTCTACGGGGTGCAGGAAGTGGTCCATTCCACCAGCAGAGATCAGGGTTAGTTTCAGTTTTCCATCTCCCGGACCTAAAGGTTTTTGGTTGTTTTGGGTCATATACCAGGAGATGATTAGTATGACTTGCCATTCAACAAGAGTGGTTCCATTCTTGCCATTCCTACTGTATCCCCATTTGGTGTGGTTGCTATTGAAATCACCAGCAAAAAGAGTGGGCTTAACAAGGTCTGGCATCGTCTGTGGACCAAGTTCAGCTGGAGGAGGTTTGTACACATTCACAACAGTAGTACCAGCTATATGGATGGCAATCAATTCAGTGTCTTGTTGTGGTGCACTCTTCATTAGTTTTTGGAATGGTACAGTGCACTTGACAAAGGATGCAGTGCCATGCACTTTGCTCACTATGTGGTCAGCCAGGACATAGCATGGTAATTTCAGTAGTGTCTGGGTATCACAGTGTATCCTGGAGGAGTATCACATCAGGTTTTTGGGTGAGAGTCAGTTGCTCAATCACAGTATTTTTGAAGGCTGTCAGGCCCTTGACATTCAATAGTAGTACACTGAGATTCATAATGGAGATTAGATTGGACAATAGTAGATTGTCTAATGACACAGTTAGTTAGTTCACTGACTTGGCTTGAAGTGTAGATTCAAGTAGACAGCTTAACAGGGAACACCACGAGAAGGTTGTGTCATGTCCCCCTCCTTTTTTGCCTAGCACTAGCACCATTGAGCATGCTACTGAACAACAGAAAGCATGGCTATAAGATAAACAAAAGAAAAATCAACCATCTTTTTAACATGGATGACCTGATGGCATATGGTATGAAGGGTGAACAACTCAAAAATCTGCTAGACATTGTGAAAACATTCAGTTATGATGCAAAGATGGAATTTGGACTGGACAAATTTGTTGATGGAATGCTTGTTGATGGCATTCATTTCACACATCCAACATCGTTCTCAATCAAGATACCACTATAAAGTAGTTGGAGCAAGTATTTATAAGTTCCTTTTAAATACCTTGGAATAAATGAAGGTGAAGGAAAAGATCCAAAGAGAGTATAATAGAAGAATAAGAATGATCCTTAAAAGTGAATTAAATGCCATTGTAATTGCAGCCCAAGACCAAAGATTAGCCACCCAATTGTACCTTCATAGAGACATCAAAGACAGAATAAATCAACTCTGCCAATTATTAACAAATATGACAAAGGTATCAACCATATTTTAGCTGGGTGTCCAAGTTAGCCAAGACAGAATATATCAAAAGGCATAACAATGCTGCAGCATACATGCACTGGAAGATCTTACAGTATTACAACATGAAAACAACCAACAAGTGGTATGAGCACCAACCAGAAACAGTTACAGAAAATGAAGAAGTTACCATCCTCAGGGATATGCACGTCCACACTGATAGAACCATCAAAGCCAACAAACCTGACATCATTATTAAGAACAAGAAAGAAAAATCATGTATTTTAATTGATATGGCAATACCTTTTGATTGGAATACATCCATTAAAGTAACAGAGAAACTCCAGGTACAAAGATATGGAAATTGAGACTACAAGAATGTGGGGAATGAGATATTAACTGTACCAGTTGTCATCAGAACACTAGCAGTAATCAAAAAAGGCATTGACAAGCAAATAAGATTCTTGGAGTTGCAATATATGATTACAAAATGGGTTATGATAAAGTACACCATGGCTGTATGTTGAGAGTTTACCACTGGATTGCCATACCAGAAGAAGTGGTAATTTTGATATCACAATTAATGGAAAAGTGGAAAACAAGACTGGACATATGGAGTAAAGGAGTAAAGCTAACAAGTAGTTGAATTGACATCTCCTGTAAGTTCCTGCAACAAGACAGTTTTGTGCTATTGTCTCCATATGTTGCTCTAATAATCTTGAAAATTCTGAACTTTATTGAGCCAGAGGAAACCACAGATGTAAGAGCTTGATCATGTCAGAAGTCTTAATCTTTTTCTTAACTATTTTTCAGGAAGTAATTTTCTCATCATCAGGCTACTGAAATGACTAGGTATGGCTGTTTTCATACCTTGGCAGTGCAGACCTACATGTAAACAGTAATCAAGTTGTTTTGAGAGGTGCAACCTAAGTCAACCCCAGAGACACACCCCAAAGGTACAATGCCTGACTCTTTGCTGATGATTCTCATGAACTCTCATGCAACTGGAGAACTTGGAGGTCTGGGCAGAGATATAGAATGCAATTTAACACAAGCAATTGTTAGACCATAGCCCATGTTAGCACTTCCTATTTCATGTAATCCCTGGATGAATAAATCATTTCTGCAAAAGGTGTCCACAAAGCCATATATTGGTATCCTGAAAGAGTATGACCACAACATCAATAAAAAATCAAACTGCATTCTTGGGTTTTTCCACAAAAAAAAAATAGAGACTAGACTGCCCTATCACATGCAAAAATAATAACTCCCTAGCACATGTCTGCCATTGCCTTGAGTGTTTAGTCATTATCAGGAATCCACACTTAATATAGTTTTTTTAGAGCAATCCCCCAAACAGCAATGTGCTTCATCATCTACAACTTCAAATCAACTACACCTGGCTTTGTGACAATATTCCTAACAAAAATTGAGTTTTCTGGGAAAGGGGCCTGGTCAATTTACCTGCTGCTTAATTTTGAAAAAATTAAAACAACATATATGATAGAAACCTATACAGACACCATTTTAAAGAGGTGACTTCTCTTGTTACTCATATATATATATATATAAATCAAGGTTTTACATAGGATTAGCTTTTACAGGAGTGGACATTGTTTGACACAAGCTGATTACTTTTGCAGGTCAATTTATTGCTTTAATGGTATAATGATGTACTGCTTATCAACACAAGTGTATACAACTGGGCTCATCCATGTTAAAGTCTTCCCATTCATGGTTAAAAATCATATTCTGCATGAAGAAAATCTTTCATAAACACAAGACAACAAACTCAAGTTAGCTTTGAAAATATTTTTCATCCATAATATAGCCAGTGTTATAATTTCAAAAGACATTTGAATGAAAGAGACAAGGTTGTGTTTATTAGGCTTTACACACATTGGCACATCAGATACATCTGAGCAAGAATAAGTGACAAAAGATTACATTATGTACAAGATACAGTTAAAAATAAAACTGAACAAATAAACTATACTGATAACTATACAAATGTTTATCTATCACTGTTTTTAGATTACAGTAAGCAGTTCTAAAAACTGGTGTATTGGATTTGTTGCTTCTGCTTAACATATAAATCTAATTTTTGGTCTCTGAGTAGAAAAACCTGCTTGGTATGGGAATTGTAATAATCACCAGTTACTTTTGCATTTGTTATAATGCAAAAGTTACTTTTAATTTATTTTAGAATGTCATTTTTTGTTTGTCTCTGTGAAATTTTCTTTGTGTAGGATGCTGGAAGTATCAGATTCCATGCAAATTTATTGCATTGATGAGGTTTCAGACCTTTCTTGACTATTATACCCAATACTTTTTATCAGAGAATCTAAGTCCTCTAATACTCTTTTTTCCTACCCATCACAAAGGATAAGGTGAAGGATAGGATAACTTGGAAGTCAATTTCAAGAAAGCGTGCAACACATGCTAGCGTGTAAAATGGACGTTAAACCGAATATGATGATGATGATCACAGTGGCGTTTCAGTTTGAAACTTGCATGCCCTAGCTAGTCATTAGAATGCTTGTGTTGGAAAACTTTGTTGACATCAGAAGCATGCTTAGATATTGTTGTCTTGGAAATTGGTCATAAATATTTGTGCCTTGAAAAACAATTCATCAAAAGATTTGATACAAATAAATAAAAATTTCCATCAAGTATTGTTCACTGGTTGATTATGTGTTTGTATGTCACCAAATATTTTTTTTATTTTGTGTTTGTTTCCATGTGTATTCCAACACTTAAAAATTGTCAGTTCATTTAACATTTTTATACTTTATGCTGACTGCTACTGAATACATCTTCTTTGTAAAACAAAGTGGACTAGACACCCATATATGTACTTATGATAATTAATTACTTATTTGGTTTATCAATAAGACTTGTGATACACAATTGATATAAGTTAAATAAAGGTATTTAAGTATTATTAAAAACACGGGTATGCAGGCCAATTTGAGCCTCAGGGTATGGACAACCCTGCCCTGCAGAGTCCCTGGGTCACCCTTTGGCAAGGCAAACTACCCGGATAGCCACCCCTCCCTGGGTAACGGAGCCTTCCTCCTATCGGTCCATCCTGCCTGAGTGGAGACGGTGCATCAGTGGGCATAGGAGCTTTCTTGACAAGGTCACAGGCCACTGATGGCCACTCACTGCCTTGTGAGTTTGTAGGGCACTACCACAGGCTAAGGGAGTAAACCCTGACAGAAAATGCCCATCCATGGGTTAAACTCACTGCCTTGTGAGCAGGTCATTAGACCAAAGGCTAGGCCCACTGCTTATAACTGGTGGTTGGTGTAAGGAAAGGCATCTTACTGGAAAAACATATGCTGAAACCAAAAGCGAATGAGTCAAAATCAAAATAAAACCATACCAGATCGGTTGGGGCCTGGGATAACAACGACTGCCAGTACTGTGGGTCACCAGCATGGCACTGGAAACTATGTTACTGGTGGAAACAGACGTGCAAGAAGAAGAAGAGGAGGAAGAAGAGTAAGGAAGAAGCAAGCTAGGAGGAGAGAGCAGATGGAGGAAGTGAGCATGAGAGTAGGCACCCTTAATCTTGGCAGCATGACAGGAAGATCAAGAGAAGTAGTGGACCTCATGCAAAGAAGAAACATCAATTTTTTGTGTGTCCAGGAGACTAAATGGAAAGGGGCAAAAGCCAGAGAAATAGGTGACGGGTACTACGGCACAGTCAACAAGAGAAATGGGGTTGGCATCATCCTCGAACAAAGTCTAGTTAGAAGTGTGATCGAAGTAAAGCGAGTTATTGACAGAATCATATGGATGAGACTGGAAGTAGGAGGATTGCAGGTTAATATTATCAGTGCATATGGACCACAAGTAGGGTGTGATGAAGCTGAGAAAGAGGACTTCTGGAGCAACCTAGATTCCACAATGACAAGAGTATCGAGAATGGAATGGGTGTTTATCGGCGCAGACCTGAATGGATATGTTGGCAAAGGCAACACTGGGGATGAATATGTAATGGGCAGGTATGGATGGGGAACAAGGAATGAAGGAGGTGAAAGAGTAGTTGATTTTGCAACAAGCTGTGAGATGGCTATTACCAACACCTACTTCATGAAGACAAATGAGCAAAGAATGACAGCAGAAACTACAAGATGCAGATCGACTATGCCCTCTGCAGGAGGCAACACCTAAAGGAAGTTATAGACTGCAAAGCAGTAGCAGGGGAGTGTGCTGCAAGTCAGCATCGACCAGTTTTCTGTAGGGCAAAGTTCAGTGTGAAAGCAAAGAGAGCAAAGAGCACGGAACCAAAGATCAGATGGTGGAAGTTGAAAGAGCAAGAGAGTAGGCAAAGTTTTGTCTCAGAAGTGAAAAAGAAACTTGGTGAGGTGTTCCCTGTTGACTGGAATACTACATCTGGGTCCATCAAGTCGATTGCCAAGGAGGTACTTGGTGAAACATTGGGTAAGGGAAAGCCAAACAAAGATACTTCATCATAAGTGGAATGATGAAGTACAGGAATGTCTTTGGAAGAAGAAAGAGGCATACAGGAAATGGA
This sequence comes from Morbakka virulenta, assembly GCA_003991215.1. NCBI lineage: Eukaryota > Metazoa > Cnidaria > Cubozoa > Carybdeida > Carukiidae > Morbakka > Morbakka virulenta. Next base: position 156,530 of record RDPX01000119.1, on the reverse strand, counting down.
GTAAATCTCAAACTGATGAAAGCAAAGAGGAGTACCATAATGCCAGTAAAGAAGCAAAGAGGAGTGTGGCAAAAGCCAAGTCTGAAGCTTTTGAAGAAATTTACAACAACCTTGAGACTACTGAAGGACAGAAAAGTGTCTATCGCATGGCAAAACAGTTTGATTGAGCTTCCAAGGATGTTCAGCATGTGAAAATGATAAAGGACGCAGAGAGCCATGTTCTGAATTCAGAAGAGGACATTCTAAAGAGATGGAAGGAGTATTATGAGAAGCTAATGAATGAAGAAAACCCAAGGGAAAAGAGGGATGAAGTAGAAGAGATACATGAAGGACCTGTGGAGCAGATCAACAAGGAAGAGGTAAAGAGCTCTAAGTCGAATGAAGAATGGAAAACCAGTCGGCCTGGATGGTATCCCAGCAGAGGTGTGGAAATGCTTAGGAAGTAGTGCCCTTGTGTTCTTGACATCACTGTTCAATGACATCTTGGCAACTGAACACATGCCTGAAGACTGGCAGAAGAGCACCCTTATACCCATCTTTAAGAACAAGAGAGATGTACAAAGCTGTTCCAACTACAAGGGCATCAAACTCATGAGTCACTCAATGAAGCTATGGGAGAAAGTGATCGATAGCAGGATCAGGAGGGAAACAGAGATCAGTGAGGAACAGTTCAGCTTCATGCCGAAAAGTAGTACGACTGATGCCATCTTCGCTTTGCGTTTGATGGCAGAAAAACATCATGAAGGGCAGGAAGAGCTCCATTGTGTGTTCATTGACCTAGAAAAGGCTTATGATAGGGTACCGCGAGAGGAAGTATGGTACATGTTGAGAAAAAGAGGCATCACAGAAAAGTATGTGAAGTGTGTACAAGACATGTACAGTAGATGTGAGACAGTGGTGAAGTGTGCAGCTGGACAGAGTGAACCATTCAAAGTGGAGGTTGGGTTACATCAAGGTTCAGCTTTGAGCCCTCTCTTGTTCACAGTGGTCATGGACATGCTCACCAATCCCATCAGCAGGCCAAGCCCTGGCAACATGGTGTTTGCAGATGACATAGTACTGATCAACGGAGAGAAGGCAGAAGCTGAAGAAGAACTGGAAAATTGGAGGGGAGCCTTGAAGAAAAGAGGGATGAAGGTCAGCCGGTCCAAAACAGAGTAACTGTGTATCAACAAAGATGAGAACCTACCACTGATCTCGATCACCAGTGAGGAGGTCCGAGAAGTGATGGCATTCAGGTACCTGGGGTCAACTATATAATATGATGGAGGCAGTGACAAAGAGGTGAAGAAAAGAATCCAAGCTGGATGGGGCAGTTGGCAAAAGACAATGGTGATGATGTGCAACAAAAGAGTGCCAGAGAAAGTGAAGGGCAAGCTCTACAAGACAATAATAAGACCGGCATGGAAACTGTTCCTTTGATGGCAGGACTCAAGAAACAGATGAACGTAGCAGAAATGAGAATGCTTCGATGGGCTCTGGGTGTTACTTGAAGAGACAAGTTGCGTAATGAGATAGTGAGAAACAGGCTGGATGTTGGAGAACTCTCTCAGAAGATAAGGGAGTCCAGGTTGAGATGGTTTGGGCACATGGAGAGGAGAGAAGAGGGCTATGTCTGGAGAAGAGTGCTGAGGATGGATATATCAGGAAGGAGAAGAAGAGGGCGACCATAGCAAAGATGGATGGATAACATCAAAGCTGATATGATTGAGAAGGAGCCAAGACTCGAGGATGCCCAAGATCGTGCCATATGGAGGACGAAAATTTGCTGTGGCAACCCCTAAATCAGGGAGCAGCTGAAAGAAAAAGAAGTATTATTAAAAACAAACATTCCAAATACTGCACATTAATTTTTCTGCACAATAAATATGGTTATACCATAGTCCTAATTGAAAATATAATAAAAAATGATCAGTAAACTTTCAGCAGTTTGCTTTCAGATATATACAGTTTTCCTTGTCATCACTTAAAAATTAAATTTATTTTGTATCTCTTTGTAGAAAACTATACTTGTATAAATATTCTCCAACAAAGTGCATTGATAATATGCCAGGAGTTTCCATATTAAAGGTATGTTAGTAGATATATTTTTGCATTATTTTTTACAAATTTTCCACTATTCCTTAATTATGTATGTCATCATTGGTGTATCTAGCATTCCTAAAACTTGTTGGTTGACCTTCTGTAGTACCCCTTAAATGATCACTTTGCATGAATTCACTTATCCAAGTGTGATGCAAGAAGTTGTGCAAGGAATTCCTCACTGCCAAATCCAAGTCTCTCAGAAGGACATTGTCTGAGCCCAGTTACTAGGGCAAATGATGTTAAAAACAACAATAATACATTATTATTATTGTAACAGGGCGGACAGGCGGTCACGCAAGAACGATAAGGATTCAAGGATTGCTCTGAGATTCCCTTTATTAAACTTCACAAATACATGGAAAAAATAAACGGGAACGACTAACAGAATGTCGTTGCCAATCTGTAACTTGAAGATGAAGTCTTTTACCTTCTTTAACCAGTGCAGGCTCGGGACCATTCACAACTGAACACTGATTCCTAGCTACATCTATTTATGTTGGTTGGAAAAAGGGTGGGNTGTGGTGTGTCACTTGCAAGGTTGAAGTTATGTTGCCATTTTGATTTGGTTTTTATTTATCTCACTCTTATGGCTGCAGTACATGTGCCTGCATTCAACTTACCTGGCTTGTTGCTGGGCGCTGAATGTGGGTTTTTCACCCAACCACCAATAAATGGTGTGTAACCACTCGATAATAATAATAATAATAATAATGATAATAATAATAATGAGAAGAAGATGAATCAGCAATTTGTGAGGAATATGGCTGAAAAACTTAACAAGGACTACATGCAGTTGGTTGTCAAAATGTAACTTGAAGGTTGGTACAGAATCATTAATTCACACTGCACAAGAGCAGGCCCTTGGGACAAACTATGTGAAATTCCATAAATATGAGCAAAATCCATTCTGTAGACTATGTGGTGAGAAAGGGGAAAGTGTGCATCATATTGTGAGTGATTGTGACAAACTTGCACAAAGAGAATATAAAAGACAGCATGACAATGTTGCAAAAGAATCCATTGGAATATATGTAAAGTGTGGGAATTAGAACACCATGAAAAGTGGTATGAACACTCACCCAAAATCATAATAGAACACAATGATGTAAAGGTTCTGTGGGATATCAATATCCAATGTGAGAATGTAATACAGGCCAGAAGACCATATATCATAGTAGTTGATAAGAGAGAGAAGACTGGAATCATTGTAGATATTGCTATACCTGCAGATGGAAGATTTGAAGAAAAAGAAAGGAAAAGGTACAAACATACCAAGATCTGAAGAAAGTAATTGGAAGACTATGATGATTGAAGTCAACAGTTGTTCCTGTGGTTATATGTGCTTTAGGGAGTATTTCCCGAGGGTTTGATTCATGAATGCAAAAGATCGGAATACCATAAGAGATAGATGTAATGCAGAAAGGAGTTCTACTAGGAACTGCAAGGATACTCAAGAAGGTGTGGGAAATGTGAAGTCAAAGAATCTCTTCTAGCTAGCCCTTGGTCATTTATTATGATGCACCTAGCAGAAGTAAACAGCAATAACAACAGCCAGAGCAAAATGTATGGAAAAAAAAGAATAGTTTCTTGATGGTTCTTAATGACAAGAACTATTCAGGCAAACCATCCAGATGTTGTCATTTATAACCATCAAGATAAGACCTGCATCCTCATAGATATGAACATTCCAGTTGGTATTTGAAAAACTTAGTAAGTATAAGGATATTGAAATAGAAATAACAAAAATGTGGCATCTAAAAAGCACTATAATTCCAGCCATCATTGGAGCTCTTGGATTGGTATAAGAAGTGCACAGTATTATTTTGACCAAATCTCTGGGAATATATCTCTTTCTGAAATACAGAGGATTGCACTAATGGGTACATTAGACATCTTGCATAAAATTCTTTCTATGTAGATTGTAGCCTTGCTATTCTGGCATATTTCGAGGAGATTCACAATCTCCTCTCCTTTCTTGTTCTTCTTCTTCATCTTTCGTATGACTTCTCTACCATTCCATCATCTGCAGTCTTTGCTGTAGCTCATCACTCAGTAGCTACTCCCTCAGCACTCTGGCACCACCAGGTGGTTTGAAGGTGGTACAGTCATTGATTATGTGTTTTGCATTTTGCTTGCTATCTTTGCATGAGGGGCTACTGGACAGTCCGATCTTGTGCTGCCAGCTACCAAAGTTACCACAGCCAGACCTCAGCCTGTTGAAGTTTACCCAGCTCTTTCGTGGGAGCTTGTGCCCTGTTGGGTGGGTACTTGGTGTGGGGACAGAGTCTCATAGTGGGGTGGTTGTATTCTCCCATTCATCCAACCATCTTACTGCTTGCCAGACCACTGGGGCTAACCCATCTGTTGTAGAGATGGGCTAGAGATGGGCATCATTTGTAGAGGGAGAGGGTTTCTACTATGGAGCCATTTGGTGTTGGGGTATTTGCTGAGAAGTTCATGCATGGGATGGCTTTCGCTCTCACACTTGTTTGCTAAATCCAGCATGATAGATTCCCCATCTGATGTGGTGGGATGCTAGCCATGACCTGCATGGATTCCTTCAGTGGGAAGTTGGGACATCCACTGATGAGTCTTAGGGCAGAGTTTAAAACACTGTCTAACTTTTGGGTGTGTGCACTCCTCATCCATACCAGTAGGCAGAATTCAGCTAGAGCATATACTAGTGCAAGTGTGGATGATCTGAGGTTTGTAAACTCTTGAGGAGACTTTACCAACAGGTTTGTCTGTATGACACTTGAAGGTGAGGCTTCTGTCAAGAGTGATACCAAGGTACTTTGGATGACTTTCAAAAGGTAAGTCCTTCCCATCAATGGTTACCCTGAGCTTGGCTTCAGCATCATTGTTGTTTAGGTGAAAGAGTGAGATGGTAGTTTTTTGGATACTTAGTTTCAGGTGCCACTGTTGAAAGTATGATGAAATGGATGCCATATCATTTGCAAGAGGGTTTTGGATTCTCTGCATATTGGTGCCAGGGTAAGCAAAGGCGAGATCATCTGCATACATGTATTTTTATGTAATTGTTGGTGGCATGTCAGCAATATAAATATTGAACAAAGAGGGGCTAGCACCAAGCCCTGTGTAACACCATTATACAGGAGCTTTGTTCTGCTTGTTTCACCACTAGGGCTGGTAAGTCTGAAAGACCTGTTGGTTATCATTTCCATGATGAAAGTCATAAGTTTCTTGTCTGGGATAGTGGAGAGGAGCTTCAGTTTTAGGCCAGGGTGCCAAACAGTGTCATATGCCACAGACAAATTGACAAGAACTAGGCCCATCCATTCCTTTTTACCGAATGTATGTTCTATGTCTGTGACCAAGAAGGCCACATGGTCTAGGGTCAAGCGGTTTTTTCACACACCCCCTGCCCTTGAGGGAGCTGACTATCTACAATAGGGGCAATTCGGTTTAGAAGTAGTCATTCAAGAAGTTTATAGACCACTGATAATAGTGATATGGGACGGTATGCTTTAGGATCATTCATTTTTTTTCCCAGGTTTGGGGACTGCGATGATGTTAGCTCTTCTCCAAATGGTTGGGAGGTTGCAGGAAGAAATGCAGTGGGACAGAAATTCTTTCACCCACCTTAAGGCATCTGGTCCCAGCTTGAGAAGGTGCTCTGGGTATATTTTATCTGCACTGGCAGCTTTGTTAGGCTTCATCTTCTTGAAAGCTAGTTCGAGTTTGCATCAGTAAAATCAGGAGACAGGTTCATGTTAGCTGTTGGTGGGTTCATCAATTTTGAGGTTGTGGCTTTAACCGTCTTTTCAAGCTCTTTATCAGTACCAGGAAATTTCCCATTTGCTACGAGGACACTTGCAATGGCGTTGGCTCTCACAGTACACTGTGAGAGCCACTGCATTTGTTATAATGCAAAAGTTACTTTTAATTTATTTTAGAATGTCATTATTTGTTTGTCTCTGTGAAATTTTCTTTGTGTAGGATGCTGGGAGTATCAGATTCCATGCAAATTTATTGCATTGATGAGGTTTCAGACCCTTGTTGACTATTATACCCAATACTTTTTATCAGAGAATCTAACTCCTCTAATAGTCCTTTTTCCTACCCATCACAAAGGATAAGGTGAAGGATAGGATAACTTGGAAGTCAATTTCAAGAAAGCGTGCAACACATGCTAGTGTGTAAAATGGATGTTAAACCAAATATGATGATGATGATCACAGTAGTGTTTCAGTTTGAAACTTGCATGCCCTAGCTAGTCATTAGAATACTTGTGTTGGAAAACTTTTTTGACATCAGAAGCATGCTTAGTTGTCTTGGAAATTGCTCATAAATATTTGTGCCTTGAAAAACAATTCATCAATAGATTTGATAAAGATCAAGTATTGTTCACTGGTTGATTATGTGTTTGTATGTCACCAAATTTTTTTTTATTTTGTATTTGTTTCCATGTGTATTCCAACACTTAAAAATTGTCAGTTCATTTAACATTTTTATACTTTATGCTGACTGCTACTGAATACATCTTCTTTGTAAAACAAAGTGGACTAGACACCCATATATGCACTTGTGATTATTAATTACTTATTTTGTTTATCAATAAAACTTGTGATACACAATTGATATAAGTTAAATAAAGGTATTTAAGTATTATTAAAAACACGGGTATGCAGGCCAATTTGAGCCTCAGGGTATGGACAACCCTGCCCTGCAGAGTCCCTGGGTCACCCTTTGGCAAGGCAAACTACCTGGATAGCCACCCCTCCCTGGGTAATGGAGCCTTCCTCCTACCGGTCCATCCTGCCTGAGTGGAGATGGTGCATCAGTGGGCATAGGAGTTTTCTTAACAAGGTCACAGGCCACTGATGGCCACTCACTGCCTTGTGAGTTTGTAGGGTATTACCAAAGGCTAAGGGAGTAAACCCTGACAGAAAATGCCCATCAATGGGTTAAACTCACTGCCTTGTGAGCAGGTCATTAGAACAAAGGCTAGGCCCACTGCTTATAACTGGTGGTTGTTGTAAGGAAAGGCATCCTACTGGAAAAACATATGCCAAAACCAAAAGCGAATGAGTCAAAATCAAAATAAAAGCATACCGGATCAGTCGGGGCCTGGGATAACAACGACTGCCAGTACTGTGGGTCACCAGTGTGGTACTGAAAACGATGTTACTGGTGGAAACAGACTTGCGAGAAGAAGAAGAGGAGGAAGAAGAAGAGTAAGGAAGAAGCAAGCTATGAGGAGAGAACAGATGGAGGAAGTGAGCATGAGGGTAGGCACCCTTAATCTTGGCAACATGACAGGAAGATCAAGAGAAGTAGTGGACCTCATGCAAAGAAGAAACATCAATGTTTTGTGTGTCCAGGTGACTAAATGGGCAAAAGCCAGAGAAATAGGTGACAGGTACTACGGCACAGTCAAGAAGAGGAATGGGGTTGGCATCATCCTCGAACGAAGTCTAGTTAGAAGTGTGATCGAAGTAAAGCGAGTTATTGACAGAATCATATGGATGAGACTGGAAGTAAGAGGATTGCAGGTTAATATTATCAGTGCATATGGAGCACAAGTAGGGTGTGATGAAGCTGAGAAAGAGGACTTCTGGAACAACCTAGATTCCACAATGACAAGAGCATTGAGAATGGAATGGGTGTTTATCGGCGCAGACCTGAATGGACATGTTGGCAAAGGCAACGCTGGAGATGAATATGTAATGGGCAGGTATGGATGGGGAACAAGGAATGAAGCAGGTGAAAGAGTAGTTGAGTTTGCAACAAGCTGTGAGATTGCTATTACCAACACCTACTTCATGAAGACAAATAAGCAAAGAATCACCTATCACAGCAGAAACTATAAGATGCAGATTGACTATGTCCTCTGCAGGAGGCAACACCTAAAGGAAGTTATAGAATGCAAAGCAGTAGCAGGGGAGTGTGCTGCAAGTCAGCATCGATCAGTTGTCTGTAGGGTAAAGTTCAGTGTGAAAGCAAAGAGAGCAAAGAGCACAGAACCAAAGATCAGATGGTGGAAGTTGAAAGAGCAAGAGTGTAGGCATAGTTTTGTCTCGGAAGTGAAAAAGGAACTTGGTAAGGTGTTCCCGTTTGACTGGAATACTACATCTGGGTCTATCAAGTCGATTGCCAAGGAGGTTTTTGGTGAAACTTTGGGTAAGGGAAAGCCAAACAAAGATACTTGGTGGTGGGATGATGAAGTACAGGAATGTCTTTGGAAGAAGAAAGAGGCATACAGGAGATGGAGTAAATCTCAAACTGATGAAAGCAAAGAGGAGTACTGTAATGCCAGTAAAGAAGCGAAGAGGAGTGTGGCAACAGCCAAGTCTGAAGCTTTTGAAGAAATTTACAACAACCTCGAGACTACTGAAGGACAGAAAAGTGTCTATCACATGGCAAAACAGTTGCCATGGATGTTCCAAGGATGTTCAGCATGTGAAAATGATAAAGGACGCAGAGAGCCATGTTCTGAATTCAGAAGAAGACATTCTAAAGAGATGGAAGGAGTATTATGAGAAGCTAATGAACGAAGAAATCACAAGGGAAAGGAGGGATGAAGTAGAAGAGATACGTGAAGGACCTGTGTAGCAGATCAGCGAGGGAGAGGTGAAGACAGCTCTAAGTCGAATGAAGAATGGAAAAGCAGTTGGCCTGGATGGTATCCCAGCAGAGGTGTGGAAATGCTTAGGAAGTAGTGCCCTAGTATTCTTGACATCATTGTTCAATGACATCTTGGCAACTGAGCACATGCCTGAAGACTGGGGGAAGAGCACCCTTATACCCATCTTTAAGAACAAGAGAGATGTACAAAGCTGTTCCAACTACAAGGGCATCAAACTCATGAGTCACTCAATGAAGCTATGGGAGAAAGTGATCGATAGCAGGATCAGGAGGGAAGCAGAGATCAGTGAGGAACAGTTCATCTTCATGCCAAAAGAAGTACGACTGATGCCATCTTTGCTTTGCGTTTGATGGCAGAAAAACATTGTGAAGGGCAGGAAGAGCTCCATTGTGTGTTCATTGACCTAGAAAAGGCTTATGATCGGGTACTGTGAGAGGAAGTATGGTACATGTTGAGAAAAAGAGGCATCACAGAAAAGTATGTGAAGTGTGTACAAGACATGTACAGTAGATGTGAGACAGTGGTGAAGTGCACAGCTGGACATAGTGAACCATTCAAAGTGGAGGTTGGGTTACATCAAGGTTCAGCTTTGAGCCCTCTCTTGTTCACAGTGGTCATGGACATGCTCACCAATCCCATCAGCAGGCCAAGCCCTGGCAACATGATGGTTGCAGATGACATAGTACTGATCAACGGAGAGAAGGCAGAAGCTGAAGAAGAACTGGAAAATTGGAGGGGAGCCTTGGAGAAAAGAGGGATGAAGGTCAACCGGTCCAAAACAGAGTACCTGTGTATCAACAAAGATAAGAACCTACCACTGATCTCGATCACCAGTGAGGAGGTCCCAGAAATGATGGAATTCAGGTACATGGGGTCAACTATATAATATGGTGGAGGCAGTGACAAAGAGGTGAAGAAAAGAATCCAAGCTGGATGGGGCAGTTGGCAAAAGACAATGGTGATGATGTGCAACAAAAGAGTGCCAGAGAAAGTGAAGGGCAAGTTCTACAAGACAATAATAAGACCGGCAATGATGTACGGCATGGAAACTGTTCCTTTGATGGCAGGACTCAAGAAACGGATGAACGTAGCAGAAATGAGAATGCTTCGATTGGCTCTGGGTGTTACTTGAAAAGACAAGTTGCATAATGAGATAGTGAGAAACAGGCTGGATGCTGGAGAACTCTCTCAGAAGATAAGGGAGTCCAGGTTGAGATGGTTCGGCACATGGACAGGAGAGAAGAGGGCTATGCCTGGAGAAGAGTGCTGAGGATGGATATATCAGGAAGGAGAAGAAGAGGGCGACCAAAGCAAAGATGGATGGATAACATCAAAGCTGATATGATGGAGAAGGAGCTAAGGCTCGAGGATGCTCAAGATCGTGCCATATGGAGGATGAAAATTTGCTGTGGCAACCCTTGAATCAGGGAGCAGCTGAAAGAAAAAGAAGTATTATTAAAAACAAACATTCCAAATACTGCACATTAATTTTTCTGCACAATAAATATGGTTATACCATAGTCCTAATTGAAAATATAATAAAAAATGATCAGTAAACTTTCAGCAGTTTGCTTTCAGATATATACAGTTTGCCTTGTTATCACTGAAAAATTAAATTTATTTTGTATCTCTTTGTAGAAAACTATACTTGTATAAATATTCTCCAACAAAGTGCATTGATAATATGCCAGGAGTTTCCATATTAAAGGTATGTTAGTAGATATATTTTTGCATTATTTTTTACAAATTTTCCACTATTGCTTAATTATGTATGTCATCATTGGTGTATCTAGCATTCCTAACACTTGTTGGTTGACCTTCTGTAGTACCCCTTAAATGATCACTTTGCGTGAATTCACTTATCCAAGTGTGATGCAAGAAGTTGTGCAAGGAATTCCTCACTGCCAAATCCAAGTCTCTCAGAAGGACATTGTCTGAGCCCAGTTACTAGGGAAAATGATGTTAAAAACAACAATAACACATTGTTGTTATTATTATTATTATTATTATTATTATTATTATTATTATTATTATTATTATTGTTATGTAATTTTTCAACCATTTACTTTTTTGCCTACATCCTATAGCTACATTTTTATAATATTTTGACAATGTTTAATTCATCATACCTTTTAATACATTCAGTTTTTTAAATTTTATTTTTGTCTGGTAGCACTGTTGGACCTAAACAATTGGATAAGCTTAATCAGCTTTATTTATAGCTCCTTTTCATCTACATTTTTTCATTTTTGCAACTTTCTTGTCTCAGCCTAATTTGCCTGATTAAGATGAGATGTCCAATGGTAGAGACCAAGGGAAAGATATGTTTTTTAAAATCATCTTGTTTAGACAAGTAGTTTAGGTAGAAAAGCATGTAGGTATGATCACCATTGGCACCAGCTCACATACAGTTTGGTACAAATCTATTTATGTAGGTCAGTATNATGTTTAATTCATCATACCTTTTAATACATTCAGTTTTTTAAATTTTATTTTTGTCTGGTAGCACTATTGGACCTAAACAATTGGATAAGCTTAATCATCTTTATTTATAGCTCCTTATCATCTACATTTTTTCATTTTTGCAACTTTCTTGTCTCAGCCTAATTTGCCTGATTAAGATGATATGTCCAATGGTAGAGACCAAGGGAAAGATATATTTTTAAAAATCATCTTGTTTAGACAAGTAGTTTAGGTAGAAAAGCATGTAGGTATGATCACCATTGGCACCAGCTCACATACAGTTTGGTACAAATCTATTTATGTAGGTCAGTTTGAGGTTTGTAAGTAGTAGAGGCCAAACGTAGCAAACAGAGATTTTTCTCTTGTTTGTATAATGAGTAAAGTATTATGAAACAAAATAATAGAAAAGATGGGAATATTTATATTGTTATGATCCTGTATAGACATGCTGTTATTGTTAATGTTTTGGTATTTATTGTTATATTTGTTTTGTTATTACCATTTATTGTTCAAGTGAGTGAAGCAAGTGAGAACACTATACTGCAGCAGCTACGTTTTTTTATTGTGTAACATAGTCTATTGTACACCCAATATATTGAAAGTATAAATACTAGATGTAAGAGCTTTATCATGTCACAAGTCATGAGTTTTTTCTGAGCTACCTTTTGAAAATAACTTCTCCCATCATCAGCCTGACAATGGGAGAAGTATCTCTCAATATGTAGCTCAGAAAAAGCTCACAACACATGACATGATAAAACTGTCACATCTATGGCTTCCTGTGAGTCCATAAGGTTCAGGATTTTTAAGTATGGATACTGTAAGCTAGGTACATGTGAAACTGCCAGAGCATCAAAAGTGTCAAAAATTCAAAATACTAAGAAATATGGACAAACATACTAAACATGCTCCACACTTGTGTTGATGCCTATTTTCTAGTATTTACAAGTATATTTACTCAATAATCTATACCATTCTGATGTTGATGCTGTTGCAGTTAGGATTGCCTATTAGATTTTTTTCAGAGTCACTTAATATTCAAAGGAATATTTTCCTTTCTTTATTTCAGCCAATTGTAGGACAAGGTGAAAATTTGTACAGGAACCTTCAGAGTTTCTTTGAACTTAATTACCCAAAGGTAAATAAAAAATTGTTTTTAAAGAACACTAAATTTTCAGTTAAGCAGTTTGATTTGGAACTGGTAAAATTTAGTGGATCAACTTTAATTAAACTAGTTGTTTTACCCCATGCAGTATAAAGACATAATCTTTACTTGAAAATTGCCATCGTTATTCTGATTTATTTACTTACTCCACTAAATTAAATTTTTATGCTCACTTAATTATGTACATTAATTTCATTTTAGGGTTTTTCTGTGCACTGCAATATATATAATACATCCTGTCTCAGAGTACAATAGAATGTGCCCCATTAGTACATTCAACCTTGCTGAGGGCAGCATTGGGAGTGGTTCAGCATGTCTGGATGTGATGCAGGCTGGAGGCCACACACTGCTGTATCTCATTCCTTCTCTCTCTTTTGCCACCCAGCTGTATGATTCAATGGCTGTGAATTTGAAATCATCCCTGCAGACATTTCTGAAGTGTAATGCTAGGCAACCCAGCAAACCATATCTTGTCACTTGCTCACCATTCAGGAGATCTTTTGGTATGTGACCATCCTGCATATGATGGACATGGCCAAGCCAATGCAAGTGATGCTGGCAGTGCATAAGGTACACTGAACTGGCCTGCCTGCTCCAGTACTGAAGAGTGTTGGTGACCTTGTCCTGCCATGTTATGCAGAGACTGTGACAAAGACAGTGAAGGTGAGCGCTTTTATCCACAGCTATCCTGTCTGACAGTACATCCAGGAAATACTTCCATACAGCAAATTGCTGAGGGCACATGCCTGGTACACCTTGAATTCAGTGTTCATGGACAGTTGCTTGTTCTCCTACCACCTCTTGCTTAGCTTTGACATGATAACTTCAACCTTGTTGATGCATTTGACAGTCACAGTTTTGAGTGACAGGTTGCTGGTGATTGTGGAGCCAAGGTAGATGAAGTAATAAGTGACCTTCAGCACCTCGACATCAATGTTGATTAAAGGGGTTGGCATGTTTTTTTATGTTTTTTTAATGCTGATGGTCAACCCAACCTCCCTGCAAGTGTGGGCAAGCTTGTTGATTAGCTGCTGGAGGCCTTCCTCAGAGTGTGGACCCAAAGTTACATTAACAGCAAACAGTATTTTCCTGATATGGTGTTTGCCTTCAGATAGAAAACGTTGAACAGCTTCTCATTAGTACTGATGTGCAGCTAGACTTCTTTCATCTAAGTATTGGAATCCAAAGTTCAGTGGCATTGAGAAAAAGATGCCAGAAAAGATTAATCCAAAAACACAGCCTTCCCTTGCCCCACATAGGATCTTCAGAGACTCTGATGATGCACTGCCATCACTTACTGCTCCCTGCATGTCATCATGGAAGGAGGCAGTAACCTTACGTGGCTCCAGGAGGGAAACTCTCTTCTTCAGTAGTTGAAACAAACTTCTCCTCCTCACAAGGTCAGAAGTCTTGGCCAGGTCATTGGCACAGTGATATATAATGGCATCTAGCACTCATTATATTTCTCTTGACACATTGAGAAAGTTATTTCAACTGTGGATCTTACAGCTGGGAAATCACAATGAGACTCTGTATGGATGAGTTCTACTTAGAGCTGTAGGTGAGGCATCACAACACTTGCCAGTACATTGCCATTGATGATCAGCAGGGATATACCCAAATAGTTGTTGCATTCACTGTTACATCCTTTATTTTTGTGCAGTGGGATAATCTTGACATTGTACTTGTTTTGAGTGCCTTACCTTGCCTCCAACATGAGCACAGAAGGCCAGAAAGTGGTTGCAGAAGGACTGGCACCTTCCCACTTCACAGGGCATTTATGACTTTCCTAAGTTCCCCCATAGATTGGTCAGCATCGAGCTCCTCCAGAAAAGGTAGATCCTCAATGCTGCCAAATGCTTATTGGTAGAAGTGGAGTATAGGTTGATATAGTGTTTGATTCATCTAGCCATCTGCTTCTCCTGTTTAGAACTGACTTTCCCAGTTTTAAACGTCAAATGTGTGGTCTTCTTTTTTTGGCTTACTGATTGGTTGTTTGAGCTGCACATACATGCTTCTGATGTTGAATCTGAAGCTCTCTGAGTGTTCTCTGACAGCTGGAGCCAGTAGTCATTTGGACAGCAGCATGCAGTTTTCTTGCCCTAACTTTGAGCAGTTTTTAGTGCTTGCAGGTTCTTCTGGGTTGGATCACGCTTGTAATTGATCACTCCAGTGTGTTTTATGTTGATGACTGGCTTAACTCTGTGATTTTAACTGCAAACTGATCTGCTCTACTGCATTCTTTCTTGTCATATGTCGGGACTGCAGCACTGTAGATGGTGCTGGTAAGAGAGTTCCACCTGTCATAAGCATTTTGTTCTTGATTGTTGTCTGGCTGCTCTAGTCAGTCTATGCATTAATGATTTTTCTCTGGGGAGGTGGACTGCTTTGTGTTTCTTTCCTGACCCATTTGTTTGAAATGGTGGAATCTCAGCTTCATCCTTAAGGCAATCAATTAGTGATTGGTATCTCAAATGACACTGTGGTAGACTCTGGTATTTCAGACTTTGTTTTGAGAGTTCTGTCTGGTAATTATCCTGTCCAACTGATAGCAGTGTTTTGACCATTATTATCTTCACAATACTCTGTGGTATGATTTGTTTGGGAAAAAAGTGTTTGTGAAACACAGTTTGTAACAACATCACAGTTCAAGAAGCCTCTTATGGTTGTCATTTATTTTACCAGTGATGTGATAACTTAGGACGTCTCTCCATATTCTCAGTCTGCTCCCACGCTTCCATTGAAATCACCAAGAACACAGATATGTTTTGACTTTGGGTGTTTGCTGATGACAAAGTCCACTAACCTGTAGAGCTGGTAATTTACTTACACAGAGGACAGTAGTGTAGGGACATTGGTGCACAATCAGCACTGTACTGGTCATGGTCTGCCCAACTTGGGATGGCTGATAGATGACAATTGGAATTGCGTCAAAGACAACACATAGCACACTAATCAGTGCCCATCGGGCGTGGACTTATCACTCATAACAGCTGTCTTCCATATTGTGCTCACACTGTGAAGCGAGACCAGAGTAACCTCTCCAGGATACTAGCCTGGGCAGGGATGTATGTTGACCTTGTGCTGCCCAAACAAAAGGGTCCACCTCTCACCAATGCCAGCAAAATACATGGGAAGGCAGAGTATTTTACTAGGAGCTGATTAGGATGCAGGAGTTGCTGGAAGGAAACCAATGTTTATGTCCAACTAACTCAGTGGCTTCACATCGGATTTAATATACGGTTTATTCCCACAGCCCATTTTTCTTCCAAAGATCCACAAGGCAGTGGAGCCATAGTCCATAACCTGGAATGCTGATGCTGGAAGCTCAGGCGCCCATAGATTTAGGGTGTTTTTACTCCAAGGCTGCCCATCACTCCTTGGCATGTGTGGATTTTACCTCAGACTCGACCTTTCCCAAGATAGATCACCTGTAAAGCCTATTTAGCTCCATCTGCCCAGTTTTGAAATCAGAGATTGTCCTCTCCTGGACTGACTGCTTCGATTGGCAAATGAACCCAGTATGCCCATCTAGTTATACTATGGAACGCCGGGTCCCCCCAAGAGCTAACAACTTTGTGAATACAGGGGGGCACCAGCAAGAAGGTGTTTCTAAGGGCACAGTAATGTAGGGGAGGCCGCATGCAATTATGCACTGCCCTCCCATGTGAAAAGCCTTTCCTTTCCAGGTGTAGCTTTTAGCTTTGCTTATCACTCTCCTTGAATCAATGGGATATAATGCCTAGACCTCACTATATATACATATATATTTATATTTATTTTTAGTTTTATTTATATCTACATTTATATTTATTTGTGTTTATGTTTGTATTTATATATATAGTTATAGTTATATTTATATTTGTATTTATTTTTGTATTTATATTTATATATTTATTTATAAGTAAGTTGATCACAGACACCAGAACGCGTAGATAGTAAAATATAAAACTTTACTCTAATGAAGAAGTGGTAAGAAGGTGGTGTAATGATGCAATAACAGTAGGATAAGTACAGATTTTTAACATCACTGCCTCAGTATTCACATTTGTTATTGTTAGTGTTTTGACTACCAGATAAAGGCCACAGGATAAAGTTGTGATTAAAAGTGCCCCTCTTTCCTAATCACTATTTGATTTGCTCCAGCTGAGTGAAACTTAAAGCTAAGGACCAGTACATATTTAACTTATTGTTGTTTCTGATCTTACACTTATTTGCAAAACATATTTTCAGTAAAGTTGTGGAAACAATATATGCATTCTAGTATTATGAAAAATTTCATAATAATGAAAGTGATTTTTAAAGCCCTTGAATATAAGAGTAATTACACATTCACAGTCTTTGGCTCAACTGGGATTATAATATATATGTATTTATACATCCATTCTGTAATGCTTGTTTTATCTCTTCTCTTACAGTACGAAATATTATTTTGTTTACAAGATAGTGGAGATCCAGCAATAAAAACAATAAATGAATTAATGGCAGTTTATCCACAAGTTAGTGCACAATTGTTTTACGGTAAGACCAATATTCTGGTTTGACATTTGGACTGTTATCATCACAGGATACTTCATTGTATCGTTGCAGATATTAATTATCCCTTCGTTCATGTGAAGTAGTTTTTACGTTTTAGATACGTAAATAATTCTGTATTAACTGAGTTGATACTGCAATAACGCACATTAAGAATACAGGGTATTACTAGGTATATTTGTTAGTGGCAGGCGTCAATGATGTTCTTGATATTTTGTATAATTACCTCTGTTGTAAGTTCAGGATCATTTTGAAGTATGGATGGAAAGGGATCATATTTCCATATTAGGGGAAAGACAAGAATATATTCCTTATAATATTGTCTTGGGAGTCTTGCTAAAACACCGTTTGATGGCCCCTGGTAGTAAATTTTGGACAGCCTTGTCAATGGGCAAAGTGAATCACATGCGGTAAACATCGTAATAAAGATGAAGAGAAAAATATCGAATGCTATATATTTTTTCTAAACACACTTTTTTGGCTATTGAAGGATCCACCAAGAGCTTTCTGAGGCTGTAAAAATATACCTCGAAAGCAGCCGGATTTATTACGCAGTTTAGTGTAGGGATGATATGTTTTTAACCCACCTGAGGCGTTTATTTGAAGACTTCATTGCCTGGTTTTGTGACACCATTGTTAATAAATTGTTATTCCCTAAGATGGTAGAGAACAATATTAACGAAATACAATTTTTCGGCCCCCCAAAAAAGCTTTTCTTTTTTTTTTTTATTATTTTGACAAGTTGCGGCAATTTTGATGATTAATCCTGATGGCTTAAAAAGTACAACACTTTTTTGAAATTGTTGTTGTACGAAGTTTTTCTCGGAAAAAAACAAAAAGTTGCCGTCTTTCACAGAGATAAAGGTCGGGACTCCCGGCAAAACTTTGGCGCTCTGATCCTTTAAGAAGTCAGCATTAAAGACTGCATTGCCCAATACTCACCTTTGGAGAGCAGTTTTTCAATACTTTTCGTCATGCAGAATCACAGCTCATATCGTGTATATGTATTCTTTTAGAATTTAGGGAAATTGTTTACAATTATTGTCGTGAATTAGAGGCTAGATACTAATTTGACAATTGTATTTTCTTTCCTGGAACCTAAAACATTTTGTAAACTTATTCAATGAAGACTTATGTCAACCAAACACATTTTGATATACACTTTTTGAGGTGAATCTTTTAATGATCTAAGGGAAGGCTAAAAGTAGGGCAGGGCTCCTCTGAAGTACTTACACAATTTCTTAACTTTGGTGGATAATAAAATAATGTTATTGTACAGAACCCCAAGCAAAGAATTCTGAATTGTGGTGGTCAGATATCAAAGGGTAAAATCAGACATTAAGTTAGGCATTCCCGAATATCGACCTTCATGTAGAGGGTTACTTTTGATATTTTTTTGTGTGCTATGTTTTGCATCAACGTTTTTACTTTATAATATTGCTGATGTCTGCGTTCAATTGGAAGAGCCCTAATTTGTAAAGGCCCACTTACTTGCAGATGTTGGTGACTAGGTTGCATTGAAGAAGGCTAATGGTGTTGTTTTCACTCTTTTTTAAGATACAGGACGTGGAGAATTTTATTGTTATTGTATAGTATTTCTTTCACTGCCTATTTTTATTCCTTACAGCACCGAAAACAGTAGGAGTAAACCCTAAAATAAATAACATGATGCAAGGCTATTCCGTAGCAAAGCATAGTTATATATGGATATGTGATAGCAACATACAAGGTAAAAGTTCAGAAAGTATATCTTTGGTATTTAGGATACACGATCTTTGCCAAATCATTGTAATTATTATGTCACCAAAGACATCTTGACAAGCATTTTGACCAATGCAGTATATTTGATTGTGACATTTCCTTGGAATTTCCTACGGTTAGCCAAAACTGCAGTTATTTCCAAAGGCACTGGAGTTATATTTTTTATTATCATCTGTACGATGAGTGAACAAAAAATTGTTAGGTTTTGTTAAGTCCCAGTAGGTTTACTATAATTAAGTCTCAGGGTAACAGATCCATGAATAAATCGAGGGTTCAGTGCCCGAACCCAGTATCTAGCATTTTTGGCGTTTTCACTTTTTGGTGTCAGATGATAGATACTGTCATTGTCTTTCATGTGAACAACTGCATGAAGTCCTGTAACCAGTATTTATTGATTTATTGGTTGGAACCAGACTCAAGTACTGAATTTTGGTGTATAAGTCACTCCAGGCAAAACTCTTAAAACGTTCTCCTGTAAAATTAGCCAAAAACAAGATACTTGGTTCTGGCACTGAACCCATTAAATCCCTTGAGACATGCCAGCTTTACGTCACTGCAGTGAAGAAGGTTATGATATGTCAGTTGTTTCATTCATTTTGCTTTTATTGTTGTTATACTTAATGATACCATAACCTCCACGATTCTGTTCGGGAAGTGTTGTACAAATTCGTCAGCCTGACAATTTAAACTGAGGGAAAAGTGTGGCTTAGTACTTCCACAAAAAAGAGCAGGGTGTTAAAATTGAAAGAGTCTACAAACTCTACGTTTATTACCCGCTTTCAGGCTCTCTAAATGGCTTGATCATACTAAATTATACCACAAGAATAAAAAGTAAAAGAGATTACCATTCTAGAATGTGTGTGTGGTTTGTTACTTTACCGTTCTAAATAGTGGTACTAAGACTTATAATTGGTCGCATTTTAAAGTTGATTTGAGGGGTGATGGTTAATACTAGTGTATTGTATTACAGGAAAGATTTCAGCTTCCCCCATCTTTTGCTCTTTTTCAAGATAAAGAGTGAACCAGCTGCTTAACAGAATTATAACAATACTACATTGCATATGTACTTGTTGGTATATCGATCTCATTCTTATTCAGTCGATGACATGCTTCCTTGCAAATCTTTTTTTGTTCACTATTACCTCTTGGTTTTACTGGCACCAGTAACCCGTGATCGCCCTACCTTTCTTTTTCCCATAGCATGGTCATGCTACTTCATTTCTTCGCCTCTTTTAAGATCCTTCACAGAAATGATAAAGTGTATATTTATGCATGTTAAATTCAGTTGTTTTAGGGGCAACTGGAGTCAACTAAAGTTGAACGCTGCACTTACCGTTAAGAGTTTTGCATGATTGTTGGTTTTTTTCTCGTTTAGTTCATCAAAATACACTTATGGAAATGATGTCTCATTTTAAACCAAATGTAGCCTTAGTACACCAAGTAAGTGCCCATTTGTGAATCATTTTGATTAGTTCTTTAATAGGTCAGACTCAGGCTGCGTGAAAGGGTATTGTTAGATGAAATCTCTACAACCTTGACATATTAGGCTGAAAGCTTGGCAACATTTTTTCTAAAGTGGAGGTAAAAAGCTCTTTATTTATGGTTAGCAATCACCATGAGATTATGCCTGAATGAAAGCACATGTTGATTCTAAACTTTTCGTCATCTGTAGGGTTACTTGGGTGTATCGACTACCTTTACAGTGTCTTTTTCTCACTGCGTGTGGAACAGTTTAAAAAACTTGATTTTTCTAATTGTTTTCAGCCAGGGATGTCAGTTTTGGTATTTTGTTGTAAAATAGTCAAATAGTTTCCTTGCGCTAAAAATATCTGCGTGATATGGATTAAATCCACCACTGAGGAGGAAAAGCATTATATACATTATCGAATGAGGACATGGGAACCCTAACATCAATGCTTATGTTCTTACGCTGGAAGCACTCTGGATAAAAGATCTGAAGCAAGAGATTAACACCAAGGATGAGTACCGAAAATCCAGCACAGACAATCAAGATCTAGTCATTGTTAGCTACTGCTGAGCACGGAATATTCTTGATTATAGACTTGTGTCATGTTTCTTCTCTCATTATAGTCATACAACTGAGTAGTTGTATTCTTTATATGTTTCTTATTGGTCTGATGATGTGTAAAATGCACTAAAATATTTACTGAATTGTTGGTCTCTTGACTTCACAAAGAGCATTATAGATGTATTTTTTAGAAGTCTTATTTTTTATTCCATTAGTATTCGATTTGGCGTTATTCTCATAAAAGAGCCTAAATGCTTTTGAACTGTTGGTAACTTTTTTTGTCTTTAGGTATTATGGTTCTTGCAGCTTAACCAATCAGCAATACCTACTTAATGGAAGCCACGTACAGATTATGATGTTATACTTAAAACATTTAATTTTGCTGTAAGGTGGGGGGTGGATATGGTTACTTTATTGTTATGATAATTTTTTTTGTGTGTAGCCAGGTTCAATTAAGAGGTTTTGAGCCTGATTTTCCTGTCTTTTTTATTATCCGCTGCCAGTTTCCTCCGTTGTGAGATTTGGCCAAACACTCAGTGAGATGTAAAAAAGGCCTGATCCTATTGAGGTTGATGAAAGCTACCCTCAGAATGTTTAAGTTTGGTATAAGAACTCTTTGCCTTAAAAATAGATTCCTCTTTTGTCTTTTATGGGTTTGCTTTAGATCGTACAGGGAAATTATTTTTGCTGGGAATATTTTTGCCCTGATTAGACCCCTAAAGTCTCCCAGGGGTTGGGATCCGGAATCCCAATTCCATTTTTTAGTTATAACTTCTTTATTGCACTTGATTAAAAAAGCTGTTAATTCACACGAGAATCCGATCAGACTCGACGTGGCCTATTGACCTCTTGGCAATTTGTGCGAGGATGAGACTTAATTTGGTTTCTGGTATGTATTAGGAAGCGGGAAGAGGGAAGTAGAGTTTAAATCAAAACTCATATTTAAAGAGATATGCGTGATAAAAATTGTATCATTTAATCTTTTAGCCATCTCTTGTGTAGAACTCAGAAGTAAATTTTACGTTATATTTATGCAAATAGTCGTTGATTCGCAGTGTTATTTCATTGTTGGTGAACTGATCGGAAATCATTTTTTCTTTCCATTTTAGTTACCTTTTGTTTCAAATGGATCTGATTTTTCCGGTTGTCTTGAAAAGGTAACATATAATAAAAATATGTTACCGGATTTGCCCTTATCAGTAATCGTAAGATCGTAAGGCTTGCTCTTGATAGTGTGTATGTATGTATGTATGTGTATATAATTCCACAATAACTCTTTAAGCTGTGTTTGCTCCGGCAATATGGCCAGAGAGTTATGTCTCAGAAGCTCTGTGCTGCACTGATGGGCCCACAAAGGGCGAAACGGTACTGTCTGGAGATTCAGTTTATATATATATATTGTGTAATTTTGTGTGGTCGTATCAAAAAGTGCTCAATGGATACAACAGAGCAATATACATAAGGTAAAACAGGAAACTCCTTCTTTCTTTTTCTTTCTCTTTCTCTCTCTTTCTCTCTCTTTCTCTCTCTTTCTCTCCCTTTCACTCCCTTTGCCCCCTTTTTTTGTGCGCACTTATATTTTGTCTTTAAGAGGTCCTTTTTAAATGCTTGTCCCTTTGCTGTTCAAAGTTTGCCAAATGCTTCTCTACTATCTAATGGTACTGAAGTTGGGGGGTGATGGAGGAGAAATTCTAATATTTTTTCTTGCGTCATCCTGCTTTCTTGGTCACGACATATGAAAAAGTTCTCCACGAGTGCTAACTGTTTCCCCTAATTTGATTTGTTTTTATTTTTATTTTTACGTATATAATACATCCAATCTGCCGTGAGGCTCGCAGTACTATGGGCAAACACTAACGTCTTAAGAGGAACAACAACTCTGCAAATATATTTCAAGTCTTTACCCAAAACAATCCTACGAAGCTGCTATTTTATTGTTAGTAACATAATCTAAATAACTAGTATTATGCTCTTTCAAGTTGCAACATAGTGTTTTGAGATAGTGGCATTGCAAGATTAAGATTATACTTATGGTGCGTATTTTTCTTACATTTTTTCTAACCTCTCTAATTTACACATGGAATTAGAAAACGTTCCATTTTCTACTAGTTTGTTTTTCTTCGAGTTGTAGAGATATTTTCCAAGGGTTACATTTTTAATTGATCGTGTTTGCATTCTACGAGGAAGTTGCCTTAGCTCCATGTTTTACGTTCCTCTCCCCGTTATATAATATACCGCTACACCATATATTCTATTTGAACAGAATAAATTGCTATGTCGAATATCATTTTCCGGGCATAAAGGAATGAAAAAAACAACTTCCCCGCCATAGTAAACGAGGAGAAAAATTAAATAATGCGAATCACGAAACGAGAATGTCACACTAGTTCAGTTCCAACTTTAAAAAGTTTTACCGCGCCACTATTATGATTTGCCTCGTAGGGTTGTTGTTGTTGTTGTTGTTGCTTTTTCAGGATGAATTAATGCGCTGCCACTTCCTACCGCTATTCACCGGGTACTTTGAAATGGATGTGGTAAACATAGCTCAAATCAGCGTCATCCATACTGAGACGCTAATATTACACCTGTTGGTTCTCTTTCATTGGATATAAAGACCGATATTGTGTTCAGGTGTATGTTTTTGTATTAGCCCACCCAGTGTTGTTACGGGTTGTTTATAAGTCCTGATTCGTAAACCTAAAAACCGACCCAGTATCTTTAAAGTGCAAATAAGCACTCATTAAACAATAATAACTTTTTTATTGCAATAAAGTATCTTGTACAAATAGTGACGAGTTAAAGCTATATTATGAAATATAGCTTCATTGACTGGATTGATAAATGTAGTTAGTTTACCCAATTTTTGCTCATCTAAAAGCTCGCTTGCGTGCCTATACCCAAAATATGATAAGGAAATTGTGTTTAATGGTTTTGCTTATCATTTATGGAAGGTTTAGTACACAGATGTGTTTCTGTGACGGATTTTTTTTCACATTCGCAAAATCAACATTTGTTGTTGTTTTTTTGTTTCTTTTGTTTTTTTCCATATCATTTCTTCTTGCATTTTCTTCGAAAACACCAGTATCTGGAAAATCGTAAGAATATCAACATGCCTCCTAAACCAATGGTTTTTATATGAGTAATATTTTACCGCTTTGTCATATTCACGTTAAAAGAGAGCACTTGAAAAGATGATGCGTCAAAAGCAGAGCTGATGATGTCCACACCGTTATTCTGGGTGGATTCATTTGTTATGGAATTGCTACTCCTTCCGCCTGCTCCCACGATGATATAAATAGTTTATGGGCTTCAGAAACAGTAGTAAAACTCAGAGAACAAATTTTATTGTTTCTTCAAATTGGTTTCTCCGAGTTGTATGCTAATTTTCTAGTTATTGGTGACAACTAGAAAATACAGCTTCACAGTCCTAAAGCTAACCAGTTGTTAGTTGTGAGAGCTTCGTTATTTCATGAGTCATAATTTTGGTTCTTACTCAGAAAAAGCTTACGACCTATGATAAAGCCCCTATATCTATGGCTTCCACTGAGCCCGTTAAGTCAAAAAGTTTTAAAATTAATGAAGTGTGTTATTTTTTTCCCAGCACTGATTAAAGATTATTTCGGGTTTTTTTAATAATTGCATGGTTGCGTTTACATTTTTACAAATTAACTGAACCCTAATAAATAGGCTAGATATGATAAAACTCTATATTTATGCCTTCCACTGAATCCATAAAGTCAAGAATATTCAAGATTAACAAAGTATGTTATTTCACTGCGCAGCACTGAATGAAGAATGATTCGCTTTTATGAAATTTATTACATGGTTACGTTTATATTTTTATTCAATTTATTTTATTTAATTCAGCTATTACCTGAGGCCTACTAAACAGAATATTTATCACTTTCATTTATAGGGATATATACATCAAAGTTCTACATCTTTTTTTGAATTACAAACATTCGAAACCTCTTGGGTCCAAAAGAATGAAATTACGACTAAAGTTTCTTGCCAAACATTAAAAGATTATTAATGATCAAGCATGAAATTACGACTAAAGTTTCTTGCCAAACATTAAAAGGTTATTAAAGATAAAACAATTTAACGGCTGATAAAAGTAATAGATAATATAAGATCCAGCTCATAAATATCAAAACTCTGACACCTCAAAGCATTAAATACTTAAACTTTAAAGCATTTACACAAAGGGTGGAATTTAGTTTGTAAACTAAAGTAGAACAGCAAATATATATCACCTGCCAAGGCTCAAAACCTGAACACTCATATATTTTACGTATTACTGAAATAAGTACCATTTGATAACACAGCTGGGGAGCAAAAAGAGATTTTTTCTTTAAAAAAATTATTCGGCATTTCTGCTCGAACTAAACCCAATCGTAACTCATGGGAATGTCAGCGGAAATCTAGAATAACCCGGAGGCACTATGAGGATGCAAATCGGCCTTTTATGATGCCTGTATGCAATAGTAACATACACGCTATTATTTCAGCGTTGCTGAATCTTATCTTTTCTTGATTAGGGTCCAAATTTAGCATATTATCACGAAATGCAATTCTCTTTTTTTACTTTCCTAACCTAAGAACTCTGTTGTTAAAGTCAAAGTTAGCGATACAACAGAATTTAGTTGACCCTTGCACTGTGCAATGATCTTAACACTAGCGGAAATTCCAACGTTGCTAGTTCTCTGTTCTTTTTCTATCCCATCCCGATCTCAATTTTTAGTGTGTCTATGCTTGTGTCAAAGTCGTCATTTAGTAGTTTTATGAGCCATGATCAACATACCTGCTCAGTTATTACCGCGCATCAGGAGTCGGTTGGTGAAGTCATTGGATCGGCAGGCCCACAATCCTTATATTTTATGCCGTATTTTTCCAAAAAGCTGAAATATTGTGTTATTCATCATCCACATGAAAATATCATCATTATTTTTGGCATTATTTTCTACTTCTGCATGTTGATAGCCCATTGTGGCATGAGGGTCAACAGCCTGAACTAGTCATACCTTACCTTACCGGATCGGGCGTATTGCCTTGGATACTCTGATTCGTTGTCGCCATATGTCCCGATCCATGATTGCTGTTTGAACTAGTCATATGCCATCATAATTGCAATAGAATGTACTGTTTAATACCTGATCAATGGTAGTGGCAGTTACAGGAACATAATACATATAGAGTTATTTGAA
Source organism: Morbakka virulenta (assembly GCA_003991215.1). Classification (NCBI taxonomy): domain Eukaryota; kingdom Metazoa; phylum Cnidaria; class Cubozoa; order Carybdeida; family Carukiidae; genus Morbakka; species Morbakka virulenta. The sequence goes on along the minus strand of RDPX01000119.1, from coordinate 130,674 downwards.
GCAATACAGAGTTTCTGTGTGCAACTGCTTTTTCTTAACTCGCAATCCTAGTGACAGAAATGGCACAGAGACCAGCCATTTTTTCCGCCCAACTTTTTTTCCCAAATAAATTTATAGTGTACCCGTCCTCATTGGTACTCCCAAGTTACTAACTGTTATTGCTATTAGTCTTTTGGGTGGTCTGAAATTTTTGGTTTAGGTTTTAACTTACAGAATTTCAGAGGGTTTTTCCCGATCAAAGCGACAACTCTTTTTATTTCGTGGAACTGGGCTTAAGCTGCTGGTCAGTGGAACAGTATTAATATTGAAATAATTTGAACTATTATTTGGAGGCTGCACCACAATAACCAATACTATTACCAAGTACATTCCTCATTAAAAACTTATTACAATCGTCTTAATTTTCACATCCTTTGATGTTATATATTTCTACAGGATTCTTTTGTTATTTGGTAAAATACGAATAGCGTTTTTAATACTGAAGACAATCAGAACTTCTAAGAATGATAT
>RDPX01000119.1:109585-121374 GCA_003991215.1 Morbakka virulenta | reverse complement strand
ATTATTATTATTATTAAGCATTTCTTTACCTATGCGTTTCACTTTAATTACCTACCGGGCCACCCCAGTGACCTTGAGCAGACAAAAGGCCCTTTGAGACATGACACGAGCATTATTATTATTATTGAGTGGTGGAGCAGTGACGTTAAAACCAAAAAACCAAAACAAAACAAGGTAAAAATAACCAGATTACGTGCTATTGGATGGCCAGGTACAACAGCTTTCTGTCGGTGATCGGCTACAAGTTTTCCATGCGTTTGGTTGAAATGAAACTTGATTTCTTTTTCCAATCATGGAATCGGATTCCAATATTTTACAAACCAATAAGTAACGTGGAAACACTGAAGGAAAATTATTAAAAAAAGAAAGAAAAAAAAAAGAGGCGTGTGCGTCAGCCGGGAATCGAACCCGGATCTATTGCTTGGAAGGCAACAATGCTAACCTTTACACCACCGACGCCTTGTTTCAGAGACGTTGAAAGTTAGGTTTGGATGGTTGATTTCTTTACTGAAAAGCTGACAGACATTCACGAACTTGGCTTTTAATGCCTTGCAACCAGAAACAAGCCACTTTTTTGTGCTAAACCCGTTAATCAATACATTGAGTTGTCAACTATAATTAACCCCTAAGGCTTATAGCTTAACTGTCTTATGGGAACTTTCTGCAACTACTAGGATCAGACAACCCTCCTGTTAACATTTTTATTGAAATGATGGCTTTATCTGATATTAGCAGGATAGTNTATTAACTGGCAAGAACTTAACAACGCATGTCAGGATCGCGAAAAGTGGCGAAAACTGGTCAGAGAGGTCACTAAAGGTCGATAACGATCTACAGACTACGACGACGACGACGACGAGTTGACCTGCTGGCTCACTCAAAACTTGCTCTTTCTTACCAAGACAGGTCCTAGCTATACACCTCCAAAAGATATTTCTTGCACTCCCCTAACCATTAGGGGAATTGGAACACCCATTCCTCTTTACTACCTCATTATTAATCAAGATTTTTCATCGTCGAGCCTCTCAACTCCCATAAGATCGTCTTTGACCAATATGTGCCACAGGCCACAGCAGCATCTGTTGGCTCCGCGAGGTCGTGGGGGGTTCAGTTTGACGCAAGCTTGCAGGTCTTGAGATGGTCCATGGTCTGCTGCTGGCCACATTCGTAGGCATCGATGGAACTCGTATGCTAGGTCATCAGTGAGGCTTTGCATCTCGTATTTCGAACTCGCAATCGGCTAAGAGTCTTCTAGGTCGTCCAGGGTAGATTATTTCCACTGGCGAGTTTTTGGGTTGCCATAATGCCCCGTGTGAGGCATGAATTTCTCACGCTATTTTCATTCCACTGGTCCAACTATTTCTCATCGATGGCTATATCCTCATGCTGTGTTGAGTCCATAAAGTTGTGTCTAGATGGCAGCCTCTTCCGAGTGGGATGCTGTTGGTGGAGTAGGTGTCTTTCATCGCTTCCCTGTCTGCGTCGTTGCTCAAGACTAAGGACGTCATGGCGGATGCAAAGCAGGGTGATACTAGCGAGTGCGTAGATACAGGCTACAGGAGTTGGTTTTAAAGGGCCAGTTACAATTTTGAAGGAGTAATTCGAAATAGGGTCAATTTTGCAGGCATGGCTATATCGGCATCGTGCAGAGCTCGCATATTCCCCAGCTAAGAAATAGAGGATGAGGGCAGTGGTGCGAACTGTATTGGGATCTACAGACCAGTTGCTGTTCACAAGCTTGTGTAAGAGGTTATTTCTGGATGACATTTTGCCTCGAAGCATGTTTACATGTTATTTGAAGGAAAGGGTTCGATCAAGGGTGAGGCCCAGGTACACTGGGTTAGGATCGTTCTGCATTTGTTGACCCTTGCAGATAACATTTAGCTCACGGTGTGCCTCTTTGCTTTTCCGATTCAAGCTACAGAGTTGAATCTTGCCAGGATTGGGTTTTAGGTGGTTATCATTCTTATACACTGCCATCCCTGCAACTATATTTTCAAGGTCTTTTCGACATCAGGGAAACTCGCTTTCTGTGTGCAGATACACAGATCATCCGCTTAAATGCAGTCTGCAGGTTTCGATTGGTCATTTGTATAGATATTGAACAAGGTAGGTGCCAGCACACGCCCTTGGGGGAGTCCATTCTTTAATTGAACCATTGGCACTCTGTCGTTCAGGACGATATAGATCCTGCGATTCGACACCAGAGATCGGATAATACTGCATAGCTTGGTATCGTGTGTGAAGTGGTATCCACTTTTGCCTTTCCCCAGAGCGCAGGGATTTGGAATTTGCTGAGACATTTGTTAAACATCTGCAAAAGCCAAGTGGACACTAGGATCCATGTTTTTGAGGAATCCGTTAGCATGTCATCTGGACCTGCTGCTTTCCGCGCCTCAAGCTTTGTGATGCCCAGACAGAGTTCTTCTGTCGAAAATGGGAGGATCAAGTAGAACATGTTTTTGTCTTGGGCTGGGAGTTTGTTTGAAACGTGTTTTTCGGTGCGTCTCCTCCACTGCTTACTCCTGTCATTCGCTACAAGCTGACTAGCAACTTGACTGGGTATAACATTGCATTGTCCCGGAGGGTCTGTCATGCCACTGCGAGCAGATAGCCTGGTTTCTTTGAATGCCAAAAATAGGTGTTAATAGGTTGTGTTTTACATGTTGTCAGACAAAAGGAATAAGGTATTAATGGATCTGCAACTATTGATAAAATCTGAAGTAAAGTACAAATCAAATATTGATGTTGTGGGATGGCGTGATTAACAATTAAAGGCCTGACTGGATAATTCTCAATTCTATTCCTTTTACTTCATACATTTTGTTTATTTGTCACATTATCAACTGATGAGGAGGAACTTGCTATTCTGGTTCAGCAAAATTCATGGGATTGCAAAACCCTTACACTCTACCACATAAGCTGGAATCATGGCCAGGACACCTTTTCATGATTGTGATGTAATAATATTCTTTGCAAAGTGACAAAATTGGTCAGCATTTGTTGAACTAGATTACTCTTTGCTGTCTCGGGTTGGCTCTTCGATGTCACTCCTTTGCTGAATATATTTGATTGCTGTAGTTGTTTATGTTTTGTGTTTTAGTAATTGATAGGTTTTGCTTATTAAATGTGACAGAATTGAGGTTTTGTCAACATAATACGCTATGATATCCCAGCAAGTCTTACATTTCACTTAATGTTCATTTACTCTTCTGCAAATGGAAATATGTGCATTGCCACAAGTAATCGACTTGTCAATTTCCGTGGCGATAGCTTGAAAATTGGACCCCTAAGGACACTTTTTTAGCTGAATGAACATTTACCTCCAGTACAGGATAGAACAGATTTTCACGCGTGTGCTTTCTGTTTATTTTTGTAACTCCGCCTGCTGGCGAGCGAAGCGAGCCACCAAAACAACAACAACAACAACATTAACAACTACGACGACTACGACGACTACTACTACCACTACTACTACTACTACTACTACTACTACTACTACTACTAATATCATTACTACTAATATCATTACTACGACTACTATTACAACAGCTACTTTTACTTCCGAAGTTTCTATTTCTGTCACTTTTACCTACCCTTATACTATTACTATTAGTATTAGCACTCCTAGTACCATGACTATTACTACGACTAATAAAAGCGGGATTTTTTTTCCAATTAGGGAATCGGATTCCAATATTTGACAAACCAATAATTAACTACTACTACTACTACTACTACTACTACTACTACTACTACTACTACTACTACTACTACTACTACTACTACTACTACTACTACTATTACATTATCATGTTGAAAGGATTTTCTCGGATTTACCACCGGTCTTTGTCTGGCACCGGGGCCTCTCCTAGGCCCTGGGGTCACCAGATCATCTAATCGCCTTTCTCAAAATTTGTGAACTCCCTGGAAGAGCTGCCTTCTGTATCGTTTCAAACGACAACCCGACGTCTACCATGGCAAGATAAGGGGCGAGCCTCTGTTACAGACCCGAGTGCACCCACGACAACTGGTACCACCAATGTTTTCACGTCCCAGAGACGAGATACCTCTCGAGCCAATTCCGAATATTTATCAATTTTCTCCTAATCCTTGACTGCTGTTCGGGCATCACCTGGAACAGCAATATCTACGAGGATACGCTTCTTTTCTTTCTTTTTTTATAATTATTATATCTGGTCTCCTCGCTTCAACAAATTTATCAACATGGACATTGAAGTCCCACAAGATTTTAACATTTTCATTCTCCGCCACACTTTCTGCTCTGCTCTATGTTCATACCACCGAGTGTGGTAGCCCATGCACTTTCATGATATTCCAGTGTACAGCTCCTGCAACACGGTCGTGTCTCCCTTTGTATTCTGACTGAACGAATGTACTGCATTCGCTGATGATATGCCACACTGGGTCGTCCTTTTGCCCACACATTCTGCACAGCGTTGAATCTCTGGTGCGTTCAATTTTGGTTTTCCTGTAGTTGGTGCGGAGCGCTTGGTCTTCAGCTGCCACTAGGAGACTCTCAGTTTGACGCTTCAAGCTACCTCTCTTCAACCATTGCTAGCTTAATGGGGAGCCAAATTCTTTTGTCTGCCTCACATTTTGCCCGTTTATCGCCTTGTTCTGCCACCCTTCTTTCCTTTGTTGTTTCTGCTCCTTCCTGGATGTTTTTTTTCTCACTTTTAGATGGTCTTTTCACATACGTTTTGCCTGCTCCCATGCTGTCAGAGCTCTTATTGGCGATGTATTGGCTTAGGCTTTCTTCTTCATATTTCACGGTGTCGTAAACACTCATCAGACCTCTTTCACCTTCTTCTCTGTGTACATAGAGTTGGTCTACATCTTCTCGTCGATGCACAGCCCCATATGCGTGCATCAGCTTTCGTGTCTTCCGATCTAGTTGTTCTAGCTCCTGCTACGTCCTCTAGTGTCCCTCCTCCATATTTGAAGATAGATACCGCCAACATGTTTATAGCTTTTACCAGGTTTCCCGCATTCAGTTTTGACTTAAGTACCTTTCTCAACCTTCTGACGTACTCGTTTTGCACATTGATTTTCATTTCGTTCTGCTTTATGACATCCAACTCAAGCACTCCAAGATATTTATAGGAATTGTCCTCGGCAATTGACCGTATTATCTCATTGTTTTCAAACACGATTCCAGAACTATCTTTCACTAATTTTCCTCGTTCCTTGATGGCACACTTATCAAAACCAAACTGCATCCTGATATCATCACTAAAAACACGAACAGTATTCAACAGTGACTCCAAGTCGCTCTTGCTCTTACCGAGCAACTTCAAATCATCCATGTAGAGGAGGTGATTCATTTTAGTCTTGTCCCTAAACACGTAGTTAGGTGCGGCTTTCCGGAGTACCGCTGTCAGTGGTATCATTGCTATGACAAAAAGGAGGGGCACCTTGAAATATTCCTCTTTTTATTGTAGGCATGTGATCGGTCTATAGTTTGATGGGTTGTTTCTTTTGCTAGTGTCTTTGGGTATTAACAACGCCTTTCCCTTAGTCATCCATGATGGAACCTGGACACTTTGCAGGACCTCGTCCATTTGGTCTGCTTTTCTTTGATGCAGCGCTGTGAATGTCTTAACCCAGTATCCTTGCATTATTATTACTACTACTATTATTATTACTTGTTTACAGTAATTAATTAATGAAGACTAATAAAAGCGGAATTTCTTTTTCCAGTCAGGGAATCGGATTCCAATATTTAACAAACCAATAATTGATTTGAAAACACGAGAAAAAAAAATATTTAAAAAAAAAAGAGGCATGTGCGTCAGCCGGGAATCGAACCCGGATCTATTGCTTGGAAGGCAACAATGCTAACCTTTACACCACCGACGCCTTGTTTCACAAAGGTTGAAAGTTAGTTTGGATGGTTGATTTCTCTACTGAAACGCTGACAGCCTTTCCCGAACTTGGCTTTTTATGCCTTGCAACCAGAAAAGAGCTACTTTTTTGTACTAAACCCGTTCATCAATACATTGGCTTATCAACCGTAATGAACTCCTTAGGCTTATGGTTTAACTGTCTTATATCAACTTACTCCTACTACTTTNGTGTGTGTGTGTGTGTGTGTGTGTGTGTGTGTGTGTGTGTGTGTGTGTGTGTGTGTGTGTGTGTGTGTGTGTGTGTGTGTGTGTGTGTGTGTGTGTGTGTGTGTGTGTGTGTGTGTGTGTGTGTGTGTGTGTGTGTGTGTGTGTGTGTGTGTGTGTGTGTGTGTGTGTGTGTGTGTGTGTGTGTGTGTGTGTGTGTGTGTGTGTGTGTGTGTGTGTGTGTGTGTGTGTGTGTGTGTGTGTGTGTGTGTGTGTGTGTGTGTGTGTGTGTGTGTGTGTGTGTGTGTGTGTGTGTGTGTGTGTGTGTGTGTGTGTGTGTGTGTGTGTGTGTGTGTGTGTGTGTGTGTGTGTGTGTGTGTGTGTGTGTGTGTGTGTGTGTGTGTGTGTGTGTGTGTGTGTGTGTGTGTGTGTGTGTGTGTGTGTGTGTGTGTGTGTGTGTGTGTGTGTGTGTGTGTGTGTGTGTGTGTGTGTGTGTGTGTGTGTGTGTGTGTGTGTGTGTGTGTGTGTGTGTGTGTGTGTGTGTGTGTGTGTGTGTGTGTGTGTGTGTGTGTGTGTGTGTGTGTGTGTGTGTGTGTGTGTGTGTGTGTGTGTGTGTGTGTGTGTGTGTGTGTGTGTGTGTGTGTGTGTGTGTGTGTGTGTGTGTGTGTGTGTGTGTGTGTGTGTGTGTGTGTGTGTGTGTGTGTGTGTGTGTGTGTGTGTGTGTGTGTGTGTGTGTGTGTGTGTGTGTGTGTGTGTGTGTGTGTGTGTGTGTGTGTGTGTGTGTGTGTGTGTGTGTGTGTGTGTGTGTGTGTGTGTGTGTGTGTGTGTGTGTGTGTGTGTGTGTGTGTGTGTGTGTGTGTGTGTGTGTGTGTGTGTGTGTGTGTGTGTGTGTGTGTGTGTGTGTGTGTGTGTGTGTGTGTGTGTGTGTGTGTGTGTGTGTGTGTGTGTGTGTGTGTGTGTGTGTGTGTGTGTGTGTGTGTGTGTGTGTGTGTGTGTGTGTGTGTGTGTGTGTGTGTGTGTGTGTGTGTGTGTGTGTGTGTGTGTGTGTGTGTGTGTGTGTGTGTGTGTGTGTGTGTGTGTGTGTGTGTGTGTGTGTGTGTGTGTGTGTGTGTGTGTGTGTGTGTGTGTGTGTGTGTGTGTGTGTGTGTGTGTGTGTGTGTGTGTGTGTGTGTGTGTGTGTGTGTGTGTGTGTGTGTGTGTGTGTGTGTGTGTGTGTGTGTGTGTGTGTGTGTGTGTGTGTGTGTGTGTGTGTGTGTGTGTGTGTGTGTGTGTGTGTGTGTGTGTGTGTGTGTGTGTGTGTGTGTGTGTGTGTGTGTGTGTGTGTGTGTGTGTGTGTGTGTGTGTGTGTGTGTGTGTGTGTGTGTGTGTGTGTGTGTGTGTGTGTGTGTGTGTGTGTGTGTGTGTGTGTGTGTGTGTGTGTGTGTGTGTGTGTGTGTGTGTGTGTGTGTGTGTGTGTGTGTGTGTGTGTGTGTGTGTGTGTGTGTGTGTGTGTGTGTGTGTGTGTGTGTGTGTGTGTGTGTGTGTGTGTGTGTGTGTGTGTGTGTGTGTGTGTGTGTGTGTGTGTGTGTGTGTGTGTGTGTGTGTGTGTGTGTGTGTGTGTGTGTGTGTGTGTGTGTGTGTGTGTGTGTGTGTGTGTGTGTGTGTGTGTGTGTGTGTGTGTGTGTGTGTGTGTGTGTGTGTGTGTGTGTGTGTGTGTGTGTGTGTGTGTGTGTGTGTGTGTGTGTGTGTGTGTGTGTGTGTGTGTGTGTGTGTGTGTGTGTGTGTGTGTGTGTGAGTGTGTGTGTGTGTGTGTGTGTGTGTGTGTGTGTGTGTGTGTGTGTGTGAGTGTGTGAGTGCCAAGTTTCATTACACTGCTGCGACAGGAAACAATTTTTTTTCTCATAGCACCCCACTTTCTGTAAAATAAACAAGAGCACTTAAACTAGTGAAAAAAAGTCTTACAACGAGAAGCAATTTAGTTGGTGCCACAGTATTAGCACTTTGGATACTGTTAAGGGGTGGGTGGGAGGGGGTAGTTAATTTCAGATGTTAGTAACACAATAACAAGGGAAAATTGACACTGTGGTGTGTGGTGCTTTGCTAAATGTGATTTAGTTATTAAACTGTTTTATTTAATTTTTGCCTTGATTTAATTTTTTGTTTGTTTGCAGCATGGCTATTGACTAAAACAAATTTTTCAATAAAAATGCTTTTTATGCGGTAAACCTGTTGCTACACACTGGAGTAACACATTGGCTCAAAACCTATTTTCTAAAAAGCGTATGGCAATTTCGTAATTATCATTAAAATTAACTACCCCCGTCTATAATAATTTGTTTCCTAGCTACCAGTCCTGTGCTATTGGAACAAATCAGACCTTCGAAGCTAACAATAAACTGCATTCATTTTTTTGTTAACTTTCAATGAGTAGTGATAAGACATCGCACAATGAAAATATAACAGACTAATTGCGTATCATCGCCATTACAGATACTATAAACGTTAATAATGCCCTTTTAAATAACCTACTCAACCTAGCATTCACTATAAATATAAATATGAAAATATGGTACTTTCGATTCGGTTAACCGTATTAGAGTGCTCGATACATAAATGCAGAGCGTAATAAAAGAGATATAATAAGTTGGAAAGAATAAAAAAACTACACTGTCCATCTCGACAAGCCTGTTTCGTGATTTTACTCACTCATCAGGAAATGTAGGATACTAAATATGAAAATATAAATATTTATTTATGTATATAATATGTATTAAATATTTATTAACTGTTGCTAACAAAGTTTGCCAAAAACCATTCATTTTGAGAAAATGACATGCTGCGTCATGCAAGCTGACTCAAAGTTTACTGCCTGTGTTTGATTTAATGTATGGCTCCACAACTCAACGGAGAAAACACTAATTTTTGGCCCTCTGGCCCCCAACGAGGCTGCAATCACATTACCATCAAAAGTAGTTCATAGTTGAGGGGAAAATGTGATTTTTTGGAAAATGTTTAATAGAAAAACACGTTTTTTGCTACATCTCTGCTAAACGAATCATTTCTTTCTTTCTATGATGTCTAGGTGGATTGAAAGCATTTTCAGATTTCATAGCAGAAGATTATTTTATATGCAAAACCTTCTGGAAAAGGTTAGTACTGGAGTGTTGAAACTTTTTTTTTTCTCGCGTCCCCGCTATGGATTAGGCTTTGTCGCTGTGTGGGAACTTGCTTGGGGTATGGGCATTGCACTCACAACTCGGTTTTGTAGAACATTATTTCTACACGGAAACAGCAACGAAGACAAACGCTCAAACTTTTGTGGGCTGGATTCCAGAGTCTCGGAGAGAGGAGAATAGAGCCCATATTGATTTATCATGAAAGAAGTTGGAGGATGCTTACAGAGAAACAAGTAAGGAATGTCTGGGATTCGAAGATATAAAGTCTGAAAAACTGAGAGACAGATATCAGGAAGAATATTCAACAGCTTGCAGAAGAGTTAAGAGACTAACAAGAAGAGATTTAGAATATTTTTAGAAAATCTTGCAGATCAAGCACAGCAACCAACAGATAAAGGAGAGTAGGGGATATCGTGCAGACTAAAAGAGCAAATCCGTGTAGAATCGTAGGATTAACCTGTGGCATAATGGTTAGTGCAGCTTCACAGAAACCAGAGTCTCTAGGCCATGTTCTCTGAAAGAAAAAACTTTGAAATGCTTCGAGACGATATTAGCAGCCTTCTGGAAGATAGTTCTTTGAAATTTTTGTACAGTTAGCCTATAAATGCACAGTGGTGTGACACTCTTAAATGCACCCATGGCAGGAAAAGGTCAAAGAAGAAAAGACCAGAAATCGAAATCAAGAATAGAACCAAAGAGTTAATACTACCATCAAAATCATCCTCATTAATCACTCAAAGTTTCTTTCTTTTATTACTCTCGATATTGGTACTGGAATGTGAAGACAAACTTTACAGCAACGATTAAACAGATGGAACCCATGCAGATTTTCTACGTAAATAGCGGAATATCCACTTGATACAACGGCTCCCACAAAGAAGAACTGTTAAAGCTAAATAAAAATGTAACCGTTGGTATGACGGTACTAATCTAATTTTTACGTGATACAAGCACTGGCATACGGAAGTTGGCAACCGTAATGCTGAAACAGAAAGTGGGGCAAGAGACATTGTATTTTTCAAACATATCTCTCTGCCTCTGTCTGTCTGTCTCTCTGTCTCTCTCTGTCTCTCTCTCTCTCTCTCTCTCTCTCTCTCTCTCTCTCTCTCTCTCTCTCTCTCTTGTGCTTCACATCACGTATTGTAATTCTGCACTTCTCACAGTTATGGTAATATCATAAATGTGAGAATAAAGACTGACAGACACAAGGCAGGACAGATTTCCTGCCATGTGGATTTGTCATTTCCACAACCGATGGATTTTTGAAACAGAAGGATGGTATTTGTTCTCTTTTTGATGTTAACTTTGATGACGTTGGGCGTGTTGATGATTATAACAATGATAAACATGAATTTTCCATTTTGTGTCTTGCTTCATTATACTGTTTTTATCCCCAGATGCTGAAGTCCAACATGAATTCTAACTGAACATTCATAATTACAACTTGATGTTTAAACATCTTTAGCAATTAGTTTCACATACTAAAACATATTTATGAAATTCTGAATTCTTGTTAGGCTTAAAAGATTTTTTTTGTTTTTTGGTGTATTTCATTTTGCAAGATTTATTGGGTATCTGAGATGTGCTCTTATTGATTTTTTATGTAGGGGATACAAATTAGCCCTCAGTACAGAGCCGGCTCTGCAGAATCCAGAAAACAGGTCTCTTCAAAGGTACAAACAAAGAATGATACGGTAAGTAGAGTGAAAATTAATTGTACCCTTAATTGTTATTGTATAGTATGTTGGATTTCTTTGTACGGTTTCCAATGCCAATTCTTCCGTTTTAATTTTGTACTTGATCCTTTTCATAATGCTTTATTCTTGATAATTTACTATCAGATATTTTTTGGCTAGTTTCTGCAAATTTTGTTTGTTATATTCTCAAATGCATAGTATTTGAGAAAGCTAAATTTGGTGTAAAATGAGAACATTGCTGAGATATTTTTTTACCGTTGATTATCTTAACAGTATCTTGTTTATTTTGTAGATGGGCAAGACTAAGAACCACCATGGAACCTTTTCCAGCTCTCTTAGAACCTCTCACCGAATCAGTTTTATTGGGATTGTTAATAGCTTGGAGTGTCAATCATTTGTTTGGATTTTCTTTTTTGGGTGTCTTTTTTCAGCACTTGTGCCTCTGGTTTGTGTTCGATCAAATTCTACTTATTATCGTTCAAGGGGTAAGTCGTGTCATTTGATAAAGTCACCCAATTTACTCTGTTCGTAAGATATGCAGCTAAACGTTACCAGAAGCTCTTAACTTTCTTGATTTCTTCAGCTGCAGCTTGAACCAGTGTTTTTTATCTGTACTGCTATCACTACTACTACTCTTCTTCTTTTCCTTCTTTTTCATGTCCTTCCTCTTCTTATTATTTTACTACTACTTCTACTACTGCTAATAGTACTACTGATACTACTATGACTACTGCTACTACTACTACTTCTACTACTGCTACTACTACAACTGCTACTTCTACTACTACTACTACTACTACTACTACTGCTACTACTACTACTACTACTACTACTTCTACTACTGCTACTTCTACTACTGCTAC
>RDPX01000119.1:87964-107307 GCA_003991215.1 Morbakka virulenta | reverse complement strand
CTACTACTACTACTACTACTACTACTGCTACTACTACTACTACTATTACTACTATTACTACTACTACTACTACTACTACTACTACTAGTACTGCTACCACAAAGATCACCATGACCGATAATCCTATCACCACATATTATTAACGTGACTAGAAGCTTCTGTAAACACCCTGGGTAATCTCCAGGGTAAAAAACACCGTCTAATTTTAGAAACAGAAGGTTGTAACTCCATTTAAGCTGGCCCTCAAATTTTACCGCTCAGAAACATTTTTTTATGCGGATAGCCCTGGAAAGTTGTAGAATATGGTGTAGCTTTTACTGTTTGTTGTTGTTGACAAATTTTATAACAGTTAAACTACTGGCCATAGAGAATATTGACCTGCAATAAAGTATCAGTGATTTTGAATAACAAATCAAAATTTGGTATTTTGGAAGGCACGTTGATATCCAATACCTAAAATCTTTTCTTGGACTACAAAAAGTGGGTAGCATACCATTGTAGTTTAAGCAAATCATTGTTATCGTGTTTTCCGTAACGTCAGATTTAGTTTTTTAGCGTGGCAGGCTATGTAGGATCTAAATAAGGGTCTTTGGTCAAATCATTACGTTTTAGTATTTTTATATTATCGTATTCTTTATATCACCGCTGTTTTTTCATTTTGAATTTTTGACGGTGTAAAGCTTTATTTGTATAAGGGTTAATGAATGGATTTTGATGCACCACTCACTAGTTTCAGTCAACCTCATTTTTCAAAACGTGTTTCTAACCACTGGGCATCATTTATTTCGAGTAATTTCTAAACAACTATAGTAAATATTTCAAGTCTGGTAAAATATAATGAATTTGAATGGAAAGTAATGTTTTGAGACACTTAATAACTTTTGCGAGAATGAGTTGATTCTTTCAAGCTTCTTCTCTACGCATTCGCTTATCAATTGAAAGACTATCGATATCTTTCAGAGCTTGTTTGATTAATCATTTTTGCGTTGACCCTGACAATACATTTATCTACTGCAGAATGATACGTATTAGGTAAAATTCAATCTGATAATTTGAATTTAACGGAATTGAAAGAATAATCGTAGTCAAGTTTTTTCAAACACTCGTCATAACCGCTAGTTAAGATATGGGGCGATATTTTGAATCGATTACCTTACTATTGCGCTAAGACGCAAATTTTATTGTTTCGTAAACTTTTCGAAAATAAAACGGTTGGATTATAGTCATTTATGCATGTAGTCTGACATTATTTTAGACCATTTTAATTTTTGATGTTAAAACCATTTGATTGTAAATACATGGCAAATAGAGTGTAAAGCACTCACCTTAAAAGAGCATTTTGTTGCCGAGAAGCATAATGTACTCCTTAGATTACTTTATTGCTTTTAAAACGTAGGGCAACACAAATAAAAGGTTTTTCGTAGCCGTTTGTACTCGTCCAGATGGATCACAAGCAACCAATTGTTGGATTATTGTCTAAAAACTTAAATGTTAAAATGTTGCAAAGAACATTAACAGAAAAAAATTAATTGTCTTGAAAGCGCCTTGAGGTACATCATTTAAAATAAGAACTAACAGAATAAAAATAATAATTCAGTAATTCTTTAATATTTAAAAGGCAAGGTATAATTAAAGTAAGTTTTTGTGACGTAAAGGTTATGTTTTTGTGTACTGTACTTAGTACTGTTGTGCATGTGTAAGAAAGTGTTTAATTACAAAATTTTGATAGTTTAGGTCGTATAAGATACGGTTTTCGTTTCAACTTACAAAGAGGGGAAAAAACAACAAAAGCACAAAGATACATGCTAATCGTTCATCTCGAAAATTTGATTTTAAGGTCCAAGCGCGTTTCTGTCATTGACAACATCATATTTCGAATCCATTTTTTGTGAATTTATCACTGTGCAGCTATAGCGGTATACACCGTTACGCAAGATTTATTTAGTTAGCATGACTCGACAAAACTTGCTTACCGTGTTTCAGCTCCCAGTTTCACTTTGACCTCATAAAAAGTAAATTTTTCACTGGACACTTTCCTTGTACACAAGGCCACACATTTAACACAGTGTTTTTTTTATATTGTTATATGTTCACCGTACTTTTAAATAAACTATTTCCTTTTGTTTTTTCCGAATAGAATATAGATTTCCCGACGTCGATTTTCTTCTGTTTAACTTCTGGCATCAGAATGTCTAAGTGAACAAATAATTGTATGATTTCGTATTGGGCTATTGTCTATACAGTCAAACTTTTAATTTATTTTTTTTATTAGTCCACAGGCTATCTTCCGAAATTTTGGATGCGAAGTGCCGCTTGGCTTCTTCGTGAATGCTGGACGTACCCGTTATTTCTACAAGCCGTATGCGGGAGAAACATAGCTTGGAGGGATGGTTATTTCAGAATATCGGTCGGGGGACGAGCAAAGCATGTAGTAGAAACAGGGCCTAAAATTGAGAAAATAGAGCATTGCGGCTAATTCTGTTTCCCTAGTATAATAGGACACTATCGTAGCACCATATCTGATGTTCCAGGTTCGTTAAAACTTATCCGATCATCAGGCCGGACTTTTATGGTCACTTTGTGGACCACATTCCCTAACCCAACATTTCCCAACGCACATATCTCCAGTGATAGATTTCAGTTGCAGAGAATAAAATATTAAGAGATTGACTTCGTTTGTGTCACGTTTACCATTTATGTTATAGTTTAAATGCATTTCATGATGTCGAAATAGTTGTTAATTTTGGTTTATTAGGATCATTTATCACATTTGAACTGTGTATAAAGAGATAATTTGTTTACTATGCATTTACTTTAGATATTTCTTTTCAATAGTCTTTTTTTGCATTCAATTTTGAAAGCTGTTGTTTGGACCGAAATCTACACATTATGTTCTAAAATGCTGATAGAAATTAGAAATAACGCTACTAGATCAATGGAAAATATTGTAACTAATGTTAAAAGATCAGAACTGAAACAGATATATGCATTGCCCAAAATTTAAATGTTTCCACAGTTTTTATCCTTAATGTTAAATATGATTTGATATGGGGAGTCAGTGTTAGTTTTGTCTGCATTATTGAGAGTAAGAGACTTTATTTAATGGCTGAAGACAGACTTTGATTGTACGAATAATTGGTGTTAGCAGTAAGCGAATAAGCGATAAAGAAAGATCGGCGTTTTTCGTTAAAAGATGTATCCGAAATTTCGAAATGTGAAAACCCACATTAAATAACAGCACAAAGCTTTATTTCGTAACAAGATGTAGCTGATAGCTGGGGTATTAAGTGTATATATTATTAAAGGAGTGTCACAAGAAAGGATTCGTAATTGTAAAGGAAAACAGTCAAAATATAAATAGCACCGCACTGAATTCGAACTTGTCCTTCCTCACCGGACCGGATCTGGACCAGTGCCAATGCATCAAGGTTGGGTTGCAAAAACAGTGCTTCCAATAAACAAGGGAAAATGCGTAGTAAATTTTTGAAACCCAGACAGAATCTAGAAAGATGAAATTATAACTACCCACCCCAGTTCATTTGTTTTGGTTTTCGTTAATTCTTTATTAACTCAGAAGATTTTCGCTTAAGAATGCATATTTCATGTTAGTAATGTGTGTTTATAAGACTAAAACCGCCATACCTAAACCAAATTTGAAGTGAAAAACAGCCGTATAAAGTTCTGTATTTTGCTTTGGTCAATAGAAATATTAAATTTCAGGACCGGTTTGTCCAAAAAGTTGCCAGAAAAAATGATAATCAAAAATTTCCAGGTTTGACGCGGAGAATCTAAGGATGCTAAACACTTATATTGTTGTTGACATAAAACAGGAACACACGGTATTAAAACTTTAAATGGTCAGAGAAGTCACATTTTTCGTAGGCTAAACTACCAACCAATATGTCTTTGATCCATGTTTACGCTCCTCTGCAGTGGCCTCGTGATCATTCAGGCTATCAACGGATGGATGTGACACAGCAAGACAGACGGTTCTTCATCTTTATTTCTTTGTGCAGGGCTGCGGAAAATCCGTCACTGTGTCATGTGATGACATTTTTTCTGTCATTTGATATTAGCATTCTTCGTACCACATTCATTTAAAATTTTTGTTTGACGTAGAAGTTGGAATAGATTAATCCTGCTGAAAGCGGGGTTTTTTCAGACCAGAGTATTTTACAGCCCACAGAACATAACGAGTGGTTAGTTGGTTTGGTAAAATATGAGTTATTTACTATTTTTCCTTTTCTGTGTGTTGTTTGCACGTCTTCTTTGTTGAAAAGTATTTCAATTTGTACAACGCCAAGTAGGAATTATGACTTCATGCGTTATCATATATACATTGTTAAAATAAAGGGAAGTAGCTACTCTCTCGTTGGATTTATTTGCTTTTGTAGTTCTATCATGGAAGGCATCAGTGTTCGGTGTTTATTCCCTAAGCTTTATGACAATTGTTCGGTGTTTATTCCNGCCCACAGAACATAACGAGTGGTTAGTTGGTTTGGTAAAATATGAGTTATTTACTATTTTTCCTTTTCTGTGTGTTGTTTGCACGTCTTCTTTGTTGAAAGGTATTTCAATTTGTACAACGCCAAGTAGGAATTATGACTTCATGCGTTATCATATATACATTGTTAAAATAAAGGGAAGTAGCTACTCTCTCGTTGGATTTATTTGCTTTTGTAGTTCTATCATGGAAGGCATCAGTGTTCGGTGTTTATTCCCTAAGCTTTATGACAATTGTTCGGTGTTTATTCCCTAAGCTTTATGACAATTGTTCGGTGTTAAGGAATACAGTGTTAAAAATATATTACAGTTATCGTTGATGCTATTTTCATATTTTTCGAGTAGCATATTGAACATCTATTTATTAACCCTTAACCCATATAGGCTGTAGATGCATCACATGAAATGTAATCAGTTTTTATCAACGTTAGCGATCTTCATATTTACTCGAATATGACACAGACGCCCGTCCCGTTTTACCAACTTTTGGGCAACTGCCTAATAAGTACCTTGCTTTTATTCCAACACTCTCGTTTATTTTGGCTTTTGAGGCACACCTTTAATCACTAGAATGTCATCTAGAAAAAATATGGTAAATTGCACGAATGGTGGTTGAGTAGTAGTTACCTCTTGCATGGTAACCGTACAAGTGGTTCCTGGTTTTTAATCCTAGCCACACACCAACACCCCCGAAAGTACTGCATCGAATTTATTTCTCGTTGAAATACCAGAATACTGAGTTTTTACATGTTTTGAGAAAGAGAATTGGGAACGAGGTCAGTAAATAAATAATTTTAAAACGTACGATGATAAAAAATCCATTTAAGCGCTATAATGGCTTCCATTCTTGACTTCGTAAAAATACTAAAGAAATCCAATGATGAATGGCAGTTCATTCTTCCATGCAGCCATTAAGTATGAAAATACTGAAATGGGTGAAACATCTGTTGAAATCCTTAGAAACATGATCAACAATAATATATCGTGTTTTTCTGTTTTGTAAAAAGATTTTGTAGACTGAACTGTAAAGGGGGGCATCTGAAAAAGATTACAAGGGGAAATTATTAAAATCTGGAGCATTAAACTGTGGCATCTTCTTAACACTGTTCTCATCAGCTTTCATTAAAACACACAATAATTTTGGCCAGGTATATATGTATAAGTAGCTTTAAAATAGTAACTGTACCATCTCTTTTCTCTGTTTAGTCCATACACACGAGTACTTGTGAGTTTACTAATTTAGATGTTTATTACTATAGAAAAGTCTTTAAGCTAAGAAAATTATAACATTACAGTGGCATTGAATAGATAGTAAATGCAAATGCGTTCGAGAAAAACGGAAAATTTGAGCGTTAAATCCCCGCATGTAAAGGTGCGTTATACCGTATTGATATACTGTTATTTGCATCGCTTATATACGAGACAGATGAGTTTTAAGTTCTTTTAGGACAGTACTAGCTTCGAAGATATAAAAACAAACTCTAAGAGCATATCTTCTTTAAGTAATCAAGGAATTCGTTAAGTTAACATGATACCACATGCCGTTGTATTGAGTACTGTACACTTCAAGATCCTTCTTTGCTTTCAAGATTGATTGTATTGACCCGCCGACTCTGCTATACTCCCGATGTTACTGTTTCCATTCGTTCTACTCTCGAAAGAAGCTGTTGCAATCTCACTACTGCAATGCCGCCACTATTTATGCAGATTTCCCCTCGTTTGTGGTTCTCATGGAGTTTGCCCAGGCCTAATGCACGACATGTAGTTGACGTTAGTCAGTTATCCATCAGAGTTCCATTGCGACAATAAAGACGCTTGTTTAAGTCTACAACAATCGAATTAGAAGAACAAAATCACCCTAATTAGCTAAAAGGGTTCATTAAAATAGATGGAAATAATGTGCCAGGCCTTTGAAAATCTCTTCGAGGAGTTACATTCCTTGAATTACGCATATACGAATAACTTGACTCTTTTGGTGTCTAAAAGTTTAGGTTAAACGTTTTGAAATATTTTGTTCGCGGTCGCGTACATGTAATTGGAGAAATTCAGGTAGGCCAGTGCTCTATTCAACTTGGGCTCTTCACGTATTTTGCATGACAGCGTAACAATATAGACTACCCCAATAAGCTGTCTAGCTCTTTTCCACAAGTTTAATTTCTATTGAAACTCCCAAGATTTCTATTAAACGTCGAAATAACATCCGACAATAATTTGTAAATGTATTTTTAAATCAATTACAAGTGTCTGGCATAACAGGACTGTTGTGCATGTGTAAGAAAATGTTTAATTACAAAATTTTGATAGTTTAGGTCGTATAAAATACGGTCAACAAAATTTGACAACTTATTTAGATATTTTAAACTTACGGTGTTTGATATTAACAGACATATGATTACTGTTATGCAAATTGTATTTGGTAGATTATCCAAGCATCCATAAAGCACATGCCTTGCTTTCCCCAATTTTTAGGACCACAGTTTTCGGTGTTGCCTCCAACCACCGAAGGTGAGGTACATTATTATTTTTGTATTGTGCCACGTCCTGTTCAAACCAAATGTGACTACCCACATAGCCTGCAAGGGCTTTATTTTTATTCATGTACATACATACATATTACTCAGGTCGAAGTTTGTGGTTTGCATACATGCTTTATTACAACACCAAAATTTATTCTTGCAGCCTTAAGTGCCAGGTGTTGCAATGTAAACATTTGTTCCGGAAATGAGGCAATTCGTGTGGTTATGCCTTGCCAAACCTCACTAATGAGACTCATCGTCGGAGTCAGTTTTTACAGGTAGTTTAAGCCCTAATGTTTGTAATGTTTTCCCCCATATGCACTAAATAGTCGATGCAAGATGTCGTTGTTGCTTTGTTTGGCGTTGAAATACTGTCGAATAGTGCACAAAAGTGACACAACTCGTGAAGGGTCATTTCAACGTGTGATGCTGTAATCTGACAGCAGATATTTCACAGCTGCCTACTGAACTAGCTTTTCTTTTGATCTTGGATATTAATTTGGGTACCGAGACTCCAAGAAAGTCATCCACGCAGAATAAGAATAGAAGGGATAGCTATTACTTTTGTCATTTTTGATAAGTGAGGGAGGAAAATTACATTTTGTGGGTGCAATTATTCTGCGGTAATATGAAATGTTATCATTACGATAACGTAATAGCTTTATACCTCAGTCAATGCCACTAATCGTTTTTACAGAGAAGCGTGCTAATACAATAGAGGAAAAAGCAGTGGGTCACGGTGAGCTGTGAACTGCTGATTTTCCTAATTAATTTCTGGCTTGAAATTGCACCAATACCAAGAGGTAATCATGAGTGTATCCTTGCTCAATTATTCAAGCACTCCCTGCCTGAAAATGGTGGCTATGTAGAGTAAAGCATGTGCTTTTAAACACTCTTATGGAAAGGAACCTTGTTATTCCAAAGCAAGTTCTAAGATGGTATGCTAGAAAGGATGTACCCTAAAATGAGTTTACTCGTGTATTAAAATGGGGAAATAGGTCACAACTTGTAATTAGCAGATGTGGAGGTAAGAAACAATGACCTATTAAATACTATTAGTTAACTGTAACTCCGTCTTAACCCTTTAAACTGCCAACCTAATAGGTCATCTAGTGATCATTTAATCCTGCCAATTTTGAAATACGTACTTCGAACATTATACCAGAGAAGGTGTTCCATTCCTTTCAGTACTCGAGAATATTAACATGATTTTTTAAGTATTGGTTGAGAATTGGAAAATAATGCCTTAAACTGAAGAAGATTGTATAGAAAATTCGATATTTATTGTCCTGTATGGGATGTTCAAATCAATTTACGTACTAAACTTGGCCGTTCACGTTTCATCCACCTTATGCTTTGTTCATTAACTTCTTCAAAATTTGAATCTGGCTTTAAGTTCATCCGATTCCTCTAATATTCAAATGCATCAACCAAAAATACAGTCAAAAAAGTAACAACCAGGGGATACAGTAATAGTCGTGAACGCGTTTTGCCAAATGATAAAAATTATGTTCAGTATTTCAGAAGGTCAGTAATTCGAAATAAGCGCGCATTATCCCTTTTCGTAAAGAGGTCGTAATTAACTATTTTTAGAGGTGATCAAGAAAGCACATGACGAATTGGTTGATAATATACTCATGATACTTGGTTGTATTGACTTCTGTTATAATGGACTCGAAGCAGTAAACCGTTAAAATTTGTTTCATGCTTACTGAAAGGGAAAAGTTTAAGGAAATCAGGTCATGTACTATTTATGAATGTATTTTAAATGTCATCTCAAATTGTAAAGCCACTTTTGAATGATCATTTCGTATTTCTAATTTTGTCTGATTTTTAGCCTCCAAATGCTTGATCAATGTAATAATTTGAGGAAAATTACATGTTTTAAAGAAATCGTTAGTGAATTGGTTGAGGTGCAAAAATATTGCCTTTTGTTTATTATATTCAATGGGATTACCAATTCATTTTGGAATGGATTCTTATTTGATTATTACAATTTTTAATAGAGAGAATTAATGGCTGTTAAGGACAAGGGAAAATATTTTCAAGGTGAGTGTTTTATGTGTTTTATGGGAGTAGTGACTGCATGTATAAATGCGTATCGCAGGTCGCAAAAATAAACAAAAACATTGGATAAAGAAAGTTGGAAACCTTTGGATGTAACCATTCCCCTTCCTACTGCTTTACTGCCTTAATGCTGTGTTCACTCGTTGTCGGCCCTGACGTGTTCCATTGTAACGAGGCGTTTACCTTTAGTAATCGTGCTTTCACTGAGCAGTCATAACCATCATCTCAATCTTCATTTCACCATCATAATGCCCAACTTAATCAACCCCTAGATGTAAAATTCATTGTATCAACCTAAGGCATTTATATGAAAAGCGTGCTTTTGCTTCACATATTGCCTGAGCACTCACTGAAACATATCCGTATTCCTATTAGATGAAAGTAAAAGACGGTAATCCGAGGTAGACGCTGCTTTCGAGAAAGCCCGACAGCCAGAAAACACGTGTCATTTTTCATAAAGGGAGTATATTGTTCTAAACGCATGGATTTCACAGGAGTGCAACTATACACAAACCACGTAGAAACATTCATCAAATCAGCAGATTTACGTGCTTAAATTATCTCTATAGTTTTTAATACATTTTAATAGATTGTATTATTTATTACAACTATGCTTAATCGTCGGTGAAGTCTGCAGCGTCTGTGACTGGTCCAACTTCCTTTTTTAACGTTTTGCTGTTTGGTATTAGAATAAAGATAAAATGCAATTAATAGTAATAAGTATCATAATAATAGAATAGATATTTTGTTCAACTGATAATATAACGCTATCACATGACATGTACAAGTACAGAGAATACTTTGTCGTGAATAGAAATGATTTCCAAACAACTGGAAAAACCACTTTTCTGGAGTTACCTTATCTAATCAGAAGAGGACAAGGAAAGCAAAGGAAACGGGTCATGTGCAAAATCAAACGTTTTTTGTTGAAGGATAAGAACTGACACAGAAAAATCAATTGTTGGAATTACCTTATTGTATCAAGCTAAGGAGGGGTTCTAAAATCAAAAGGCAGGAAGAAATCCATACCTAGCCTCTTTAAACTGTTTTGCATTTATCGGTTTTTTTTAATTTAATCTAATTGAAACTTAACACTCAACCAAACTTTTGCGTCACTTAAGACCCCCATTGGCGATGCACAGGTACTTAAATGACATCGGGTCAATTTTAACTATTTCTGTAAATTGCTTAAAAGAATGAACTGAATAGGCTGCTTTGGAATGCCTGCGCAAAGAAACTCCGATTTAATAGTTGATTTTTATTCGATACATGTAATGTTTGCAGGTAATCGATAAAATATTTCTCTGTACCTTCACATGGGTCGAGTGCCTACATTATCAAGAAGCTGTAAATTTGACAGTGAATCTGTAGACATCGTTAGGATTTAAGGTGGAGAAAAGAGGCTTTTTAGGCAATATCATTGGTCAAGCTTCTTTGTGGGAATCATACCTGCTTCAGCCTGTCTCTAAACCGTATATCTTAAGTTGCTTCTCTGAAAGGAACGAGCAGCTGATCACTGACAACTCGAGTTGCAACTTAAGTCCTCTGAGATTGTAAGCGCTTTGTCTTCATGGCATTTACCTTATTGTTAGAAGTTGAAGGACGCGAGTTGTGAAAACAAAAATGGCAAGGCAAGAAAAGAGGTAACTGGTGAGTGTAAGGCAGATGCCAACTGTGACTTGAATAGCAAGTTATTATAGAAATAATAGAGGGGCATGAATTCTTGAACCGAATTATGTATTCTATTCTTAAATTGAATATTGTAGTATAGTAGTATAGTATAAAAACAAGTGTTCTCCAAGTATATTGAGAATGAAACCCCAAAGAAAATAACATTTACTTTTATCGCCTTGAAATCAAAAAGCAATTGGCTGTTGTCAGGAATGGTATCGTCCAAAAATGTGTACTGTTTAGTTAAGAAGGCACCGTGCTTTCTCAGTTGCAATGAGGTGAAGGTGATACGACTGAGTACTGTAATGCAACAGGGGATGTCTTTGCTTAAAAGTTATCCTATCTATTGAAAGGGCAGTTACATTCTAATATAAACAAGTAAACATGACTACCAGACAAATAACAGAACTGGCGTTGCCTGATTAAAAACTCTTTCCAGAATAGTATGTAAAAAGAATACCAATTTTGTTGATAGAGACTTTCAATTTTCTTTCTATTTCAGAATGACGTAATTAATTATTAATTCATGGCAATACTAATTTGTGAAGCTTACCACAAGTATTTCCTGGGACGATCCAGCTTCTGCCAAATTCGTTTACGTCTTTTACTTCAACAATTGCATCCGGTGTCAAAAACTCATCAGTTGTCTCACCATCGTAATTTCCACATATTCCACAAATCTTTCCGAAATATAATGGTGAAATATGGGCCTTGACTATGTGTCCTCGTGCAAGGCTAACTACAAGGCCAAGTCTGTGATGCATGAATACAAGATTGCGATGTTTCTTTTCCCAGATAACTGAATAAAGTGGAAGTTTGTTTTCATCGTGTTTTATGTGGACTTCAGCATATGAATTAGCTTCACCATTGACCTTATAATTTGAAGGCAGAAAATAAGTAGTTATGCAACTAATTCAAAGAGAAAATCTGCAGAATACAAAGTACCTTCGTATCTGCGACTATTAATAAATCTGAACTCGATCATGATCTACAACTTTTATTTTACACAAGAAGTCCTTATCAGGCTTAATAAGACTGCTAGTTGGCCTTAAAGTGTTTAAATAGATTGAAACGCCCCCTAGCGGTTAACAAATGAATTCGTAATAAGTAAGTAATAAAAGAATAATTATATCTCCCAATTAGTACAACAACTAAAACGTTTTCTTACTGCATTTTCGCAAAAATGTCTCTGACGTCTTTCCCTTTCTTACTTCTTGCACTATCACATTTTCCAGCAGTGTCTTATTATGGATCCCTCTTCTCGTATAATTCTTGTCGACGAACATGAGTCTTTTTGTCAAAGTGTTGATAGATGCTCGTGCAACATGTGCAACCCATATTCTGTTCTGGTTTCTTATATACTCTGTCATTGAAACTGATTTTATGTTCAATATCTTTTCATTGGTGTATTTCCAAGCCAAGTTTATTCTCTCCAAATCATTCGCACTTTTCGCTAACTCGATCTCCTTTTTTGATGACATTCTTGCCATTCTGCCACAAACCATGCGTCTCAAAAATTGAATAAGCGCTCTTTGAATCTTGGCAAACTGTGTTTGGGTCAGTATCCATGTCTCACAGAAGTAACACAACCTACTTCGGACATATGTATTGTAAAATTTCATTCTGGTCTGAACTTTTAGATGATAGTTGCAGAACATTTTCTTGAACTCAGAGAGATGCAATAAATATTATGAAATCATTTCAACTGTAAGCCATTTCCTTTATTGCTATACTTTTGCGTTTAACAATTTCAATACGAAGAAGAAAGGAGTGTGGAAAAAAACTTGGAAAAGTACTACTTTTTTACTGCTGTATGCAAAATAAATGATACTTACCTGGAAAATTGGCTTGGTATCAATAGCAACCTCTGGAATGATATCAAATGTATCACTACCAATGACAATTTTCAAAGCATGACTTCTTTGTCTTCCTTGAATCTTCTTAACAACAACCATGAAATTCAAAATATCTGGAGTGCAATTACGAATAAGGATATGGGGACATTCGTCTTTCACTTTGTAAATAAAATCAACCCTGTCAAACGTTTTTACCACTGGATTTCTGTATGAACAAAATGCTGTAAAACAAAAAGAGAATATTAACAGTAAAAAATCTGATGTTAAACGATGAGTACAGAAAGTCACAGAAAATAAAGGTAAGACCAATAGGCAAACAGAAAATTAAAGAGCGTGGTTGTGTAAAATAGTAGGGGGAAGAGAGAAGTTAATAAAAAAAGAGACAAGAGGAAAACGAACACAATGGTAGAGAGAGAGAGGTTAACTAGTCAAGAATGGAAACTCGGAGAGAGAGAGAGAGAGAGAGAGAGAGAGAGAGAGAGAGAGAGAGAGAGAGAGAGGTGGGGGGGAGAGAAGGGAGTGAGAAAAAAATTAATCAGATAGATAAAAGGATAGGGAGGTGCAAGAAAGCAATGAAGGAATACAATAAAACAAAGATAGGCCGAAAATACTTAGGTGGACAATGAGTTATACTTACGATAGAGAAGATGGGAAACTTTACGTGCAATTGTTATATGTTTTGAACCCATTGGAAGTACTTTGACTGCGATGGGCAATAGCATTTCTTCAAAAGTAAAGATCTTGCGATCAGCTTTAATTAAAACATTCATTGTGTTTCTTGGCGTTACGACCGCTTCCAAAACAGAGCTGCCAGGTGGTATCACATCTGCTTTCCAGGCTTTGTCTTCTTGTATTTGCTTGCTTGTATAGTACAAAATAGGCATGATTACATTTTGAATGCCTTTAGTGAGTAGCTCTGCCCACATAGGTGGAAGTTCGTCTGTGGCTAAGCTTGATCGCAAAACAATTTTGGGTAGGGGCTCAATCAGTTTTTCTCTTTTGAAAAGTAGGTTCATCTAAAATAAGGAAAACATTTCCATATATTAGTAACGATTTGGGGTGTTCGGGGTGTTAATATGGAGTACCATCCAGTGGCAACCATCAGCTGGCCTTTGAGAAATGGATCTACTAGTCTCCCGAAGGTACCTAACTCTCAAGTCGGCTCCTCCAAGTAACTGTCTTTACATGGTACCGGTCACAATCGGGTAAACCCCTTGTGCTGACGGGCTAAAGGACATGAGGATGGCTAGAAACACGTTATTAGGGATTAAGTGCATGTCTCACACTAAAGCGCATGAAGTCAGGAAGCGGAGGAGTTGGCAAAGTACTCTCTACTTACATAAGAAGATTCGAGGAATTTTTTATTTGGAGAAAACTGCATGTGCAAGAGAGCAAAATGATGTTGGGAAATACTGCAATATTCGAAGACAAGTTATGCAAGGTTGGGTCTTCCCATCAGATCTATATAATATATATACTGAGAACATTATGAAAAGTATCGAGAAAAAGATGGTTTTGTGATCAGAGGGTACAATATGAATAATGTGCGATATACTGACTACACGAGTCTCGTAACCGATAATCCAGAAAAGCTACAACAGCTACATGACATAGTCTTGAAGAAAGTGGGGCAAGGGGTCTTATCATTAATTGACGGAAGACTTTTTGCATGGTTGTTAGTAAGACGAATGTGAATTTGAAATGTAAAACAGCAATAGATGGTGAAGTTATTCAGCAGGTAAATAAATTTAATTATCTTAGTAGTATTATTACATCAGACGGAAGGTGTTTGGTAGAATTACGGAAACGAATTGCTACAGCAAAAGAGATATTCCAGTGAATGTCCAACATACTGAGGAACCGATCCCTATCCTTGAATACCAGGTTCAGAGTTCTTAACGGTTACGTAATTCCAGTGCTGGACCATCACACCGATCATAGAGTAGAAGAGATGTGGTTGCTAGGAAGTAGAACAGATGTGGTTTCTGGACCGAATAGTAAAGATTTCTTGGACAAAGCAGATTAACAGCAAAAATGTTATGAAGAGAATAGGTTGCAAGAGAAAGCTGTTGTCAAATATTGGAAAAAGACAGCTGTCATCTATAGGGGATTTAATGAGGAAAGAGAAGCTAGAAGGGTTGACATTGACGGGAAAGATTGATGGGAAGCGAGGAAAAGGAAGGCTAATAACCACATACATGGGAACCATAGCATTATGTTCTAAAAAAGGAAGCTTCTGCTACTGTGGGCAAAGAAAGACAGGAATCAATGTTGAGGGACATGATCGCTAACTTTTTGCACCTGAGGAGTAGTAGTAAATTTTTCAAAGAGATAAGGTTTTATATATAAATGCTGAATATAAAATTAAAATATCGAGCTTGTGAGTACAAGAAGAATACATTTCAAATAGAAAGTATACCTATCTCAAAATGAAAGGGATACTAAGCTCTTTATTGACCGTGTCCCTGCAACGATTATCACTTTTCCCTAAATAATTTGTAATACAATATTGTCTTCGTAGTCTATCTAAGCATTTTATTGTAGCTTATATTATAATGAAACCTCTGTCAAGTAACCTTTACCTTTAAATATTGCTGTAACAGATATTTAATTTTGATTTAACTTCCTTAACACGTTATATAAAAGCTAACAAATTAAATAAAAGACATTTAAAGTTTGATATTACTACATTAATTTTTCTATTTTACCGTTTACTCTACCCAAAAAACTATTGGTGATTGCTTCTTCCATTCGTAGCTTCCTTCATTTAGAAGATGTCCTCATGAATCCTCGGAACCACTTTGGTGGAACCATTTTTTAGATCAGAAAGATGTGATTGACATTTTCACATATTTACCGAAAAGCATGATTAATATCAACGATAACCATGGTGACGATAGGTTTCTTTTTCTTATCTATTAACTGACAAAAGGAGTAAAAATTTAGTTTACCTTTAAATGCTTGACACTGCATTCTTTGTTCATGCTAACCCATGCACTGATTGCGTTTGCCATAAACGTCTTCTCAATGCACATTTTTTCAAAAAGGAAGAGGTCTTTGTCTGCAGGAGTAACATCGAGCCTTAATCTTAGGTGGGGCAGTAGTTCGACAATGGCTTTGGCACTCAAATGAGTTTTCCCGACATCTTTTTTGATAGTTTGTAGTACCAGGGCGTAGCTGGAACGTTCTTTGGCCTCTTCTTCTAAATACATATCAATTACCAATTTATC
Source organism: Morbakka virulenta (assembly GCA_003991215.1). NCBI lineage: Eukaryota > Metazoa > Cnidaria > Cubozoa > Carybdeida > Carukiidae > Morbakka > Morbakka virulenta. The sequence goes on along the minus strand of RDPX01000119.1, from coordinate 91,464 downwards.
TGCAATGTTTTCTAAAACGTCCAAACGAAGTTTGAGTTCCATTGTGCTAAGAAATAGGTCAGAGAACCCTTTTTTCAATGGAAGGTACCCTTGCCAACATAGTTTGATGTCGGTGCTTATGCTAATGCATCTCTCCTATCACAAAAATTATAAAGGTGTCATGTTAAGAAAAAAGACAAAAATTGGAATCCTGTATAGATAAAAGAAAATTTGTATTTAATTTGTAAAGGAGAGCCTGTTCTGTAAAGAGAAGAATTCCTAAACATGAGATAAATGTAAACATCTACAAAAAGTCTAAGATACGTTTGTTTCGCACTGTTGTACGAAAGTATAAAGCCATACGTCATCAGTAAACAGAATACTATCCGCAACATATTGCAAATATCAGTTAATTGTAGCAAATGTAAATGTCGCTGACACTTGACAGAAATAATGTATACCATCTCAACAGTGTTCTAAGTAAAAAGATGTGAGAGAAAGGCAGACAAAGAAATAGTCAGACATACATAGAAAAGAGCAGATAGAGGAAAAGAAAGAGAAATTTAGTAGCATTAGCAGTCATTAGAGTTGTTGTAGTAATAGTCATGGTACTAGGAGTTCTAATACTAACAGTAATAGTATAAGGGTAGGTAACAGTGACAGAAATAGAAACTTTGTGGAAGTAAGGGTAGCTGTTGTAATAGTAGTCATAGTAATGATATTATTATTATTATTATTAGTAGTAGTAGTAGTAGTAGTAGTAGCAGTAAGAGCAGCAGTAGTAGTAGTAGTAGCAGTAGTAGTAGTAGTAGTAGCAGTAGTAGTAGTAGTAGTAGTAGCAGTAGTAGTAGTAGCAGTAGTAGTAGTAGTAGTAGTAGTAGTAGTAGTAGTAGTAGTAGTAGTAGTAGCAGTAGTAGTAGTAGTAGTAGCAGTAGTAGTAGTAGTAGTAGTAGCAGTAGTAGTAGTAGCAGTAGTAGTAGCAGTAGTAGTAGCAGCAGCTGTAGTAGTAGTAGTAGTAGTAGTAGCCGTGGTAGTAGTAGCCCTAGTAATTGTAGTAGCAGTAGTAATGGTAGTGCTGGTAGAGGAAGAAGGAGATATCTGAGTGTTAAACACGACGGAGCGACAACTCTATCAAATGTTTTAAGAAAACAAGCAATTACTTTTATCAGTCATTATTTTTGCCCTTTTGCTTCAAAGATATTTATTCAGTAAAACTGGGTTGCCTTTGCATATAACAAAATTGTCGTCTTTACGTTTGTTTTGGAATTTAATTTGTATGTTGTCTTTGGCACTCTAAAAAGACAAAAAACGTCAGCATCAAGAATACATTTATTTTTCCTTTTATCAATATAATAAAATGCTGATGAAAAATGTTTCATTTTTCGGAGCCACTATTCATCCTACCATTTGCCTTATTTCAAACAATATGTGTAGATACAACCATAATCCATTCTGTTTACATAACTCTTATTCTATTTACCAGAGCACTAAAAAGATGACATATATCATGATATATCAAATAGTCAGGCACACACTTACGTTTTCTACCACCAATCTTTGCACTTCTTTAACAAGATTTTCTTTGCTCACCATCTGTATTAATTCCTCTCTTAAGTAGCTTTTACCATTCATGAAAAAAATCCCTGCAGGTAATGCTGGCAGTGTAGTTAATGTAGTTGGTATTGATGTCTCTGGGAGAGGGTATGTCTTAATATAGTGCAGCACTTCCCTCTTGATGCCAAATACCTCTTTGGATGTTTTTGGAGCATTGAATTTGAAAGTTAGCCTTTTGTTCTTCATATCATAAACTGCTCTTCCACTTACAGCTGCTGACATCTTCATTGAGGTTGAAATTTTGAGACCAATATCGTAAATGGGAAGGTTGAAGGACACACTGCCCATAACATGTGTCACTCCACTAAAGTAATTAAAAAAAACAAATGTCAAATGAATCAAGATACCAAAAATATCAGAAATGGATTATGTGCAGACAACCTACCCACTAGAACCCAAAGGTGACTACGATAAGAGCTTCAACATCTAGGGAAAGGAATACCTTCATCATTTTCACTTCCTAGGGCTTCTGGTATAATGTCAAAGTAATGTTGTGTCTCTTTAGCAGACTACTTAAGCTTTATGTCTTAAAACGATTTTTATTTTTTAAACAGGTTACTTTCAAGTCAAGAATTATCCGAATTGTGTAATCCCATGCCATTGAGAAGATACGGAGGATACTGGTATTGTTTAGAAGGTACAATTACTTATTTATTTGTAGTTCTGAGAAAACTCAACAAACGAATGCAGATTCATGTGTATAATTTAGTACCCAGCTCCTATTATTTAGTTTCTCGCATTAAGAGAAGTTAGGAATTTGTAACACTACTTTTTCTTATTAAAAAATGTTACGTAGATTTCAAAAAAGGGTCCAGCAGATTTTTTGCCTCGTATCAGCTGATCAAAAGAACTCTCAAATAATTATTTGAAATAACTACAGTATTCTCTCCAATTAACGGACACTCTAAAAAGCGGACACTTCTGATCAATGGACAAATTTTTTTTCCCCAATAGTTTTCTGCTCAAAGTCTCATAAAAAAAACTTTCTAAAAAGCGGACATTTAATTAGCGGACACCCTAATTAACGGACAATATTTTTTTGCACAAAATAGTCAATACGGCTTTTTTTCTTTCCAACCAGCAGACAATACAAAATCGTTATGAGCCAGCAAGTAAAAATTAGAGACTAATGAATATTTGTTCAAATATTTATTTCAAACACTTTGACACTTTGCAATCTACTTCGCTTTTTACAGCCTCAACCTTCTTTACAGCCCAGTATTACCTTTTCTTGCCCATGAAAGTGGTAAATTACTGGAATCACCATACCATAGCATCCTCCACGATTTAACCTCTTTCCAATAACTTCAGCCGTAATGGAAGTGATTGGCACTTTTAAGGACCCGATACCCACTAATTATCCAAATTATACCTTCTAAATACCAAATTCGGGGTCTATTTTCAAATTTGGGGCTTACATTGCAAAACTTTTCAAAAGGCGGCCAATTAGTGGGCATCTTGCACTTGCCCCAATGGTGTCCGCTAATTGAAGAGAATACTATATAAAACAACAGTGCCTTTGGTAATAAATTATAGACGTGGGAAATTTTTAGACAGGTGACACCAGGAAGCTTACAGATAACTGATACTTTGCTACTTTGTGAAGCAATTTTCTGAAAGATACAAGACTATCAAGAAATTAATGACCCACTATATATATATATATGCGTATGATCAACAAAAAAAAAAAAAAAAAAAAAAAAAAACAAAATATCTAAAACATTATAATTGAACAAAAAAAAGAAGACACAATCACAAAATACAAAAAAACCTCAAAAACCAACAAATTTGCACAACAAAACTTATTGATGGCTATAAATTCAACAACACAAAAAAAAACAATAAACAACAACACAAAAAAAAAACAAAAACAACACAAACAAAACAAATAAAAACACAATAACAAC